>QANW01000720.1:0-59094 GCA_003254865.1 Dryas drummondii
TGTAGTAGATAATATGTTAAATAAACATATGGTCAAGTTTCATTCAAAATTTTCATATTTTGATAGCAATTTTCGTCATTTTTATCCAATTTTATCGAAATCGAAATTTTAATCGAAATTTGCGCGAAAATTTCCTCGAAACCGAAATTTTACTCCTTAACTTTTGATTATATTAATATGATAACATTATACAATTATATTTTCTTATAGTTGTTTATAATATTAGTAGTTTAATTTTTATTATACTACTAACATAAGCCACCAACTATAGATGGTATTTCAAATTGGTACATGAACAAAAAATTATTTCAAATTAGTACACTAACTAATAGAAATTTACAAAATAACACATTCGTTACAAATTTCGTTAATAAGGACGTTAAATACCAGTGTAGACAATGTTGACGTGGATTTTTGAAGGATGTGAACACTAAATTTAAACCACATGAATTAATGATGTCATATTTAATTTTATTTTTAGAGGGTTTAAAAGTTTTGTTAGTTTTTTTTTTTAATCAATATGACATTATTAATCTATGTGAAGCAAATTTGGTATCCACATCATTCAAAAAATTCATGTCATCATTATCCAAAGTGCAATTTAACTATATTTTTTGACGGAATTCATAATTAATGTGCTATTTTATAACTTTTTATTAGTTAGTGAACCAATCTGAAACATTTTTTTGTTCATGGAACAATTTGAAATGCCACTTATAGTTGGTAGGTGCATTTTGTAATTGTACCACTAACATAAATTATATTTAATAGTAGATATAACTAATAGTAGTTACATAATAGTATTATATAAGCATATATAATTAAATTTCGGTAATTGTTTCAGTTTTTCAATATATATTTCGGTTTTTTTGGGTAATAATCGATTCGGTTTATTTTAATAATAATTTTCGGTAATCAGTCGATTTACCAGCTTTTTTTGAATTTTCGAATTGTGAAAATTGGTTTACCAAACCAAAAAATTTCGATCGATAGTCGGTTGGTTTGGTAAAAACCAAACCAAAGTGCAGCCCTACGTCAGATAATGTCTTAGGTATGAATTTATAGATATTTACAAAACATGACATTGCTCCAGTTTGACCTGTATTTAAAGATCCATGATTAGAGGTATTTATTACTCCTAATTTTGAATGTTTTTATTGATGAAATTTCATGATTCATGCATCCAATTTTTTTTTTTAAATTGTTACTAATTATGAACATCAACATATATATATATATAAACACTTAAATACAAAAAATTAAACACCTAATATACATATAATATAGATTAAAAAAATGAACATAGTAAGCCTCCATTTTGGGTAAAAAAAGAGAGAAATATCTAATAAAAATATATATAAAAAATCTAACACAATACAAACATAACACTAAGATATATAAATACAAATACAAATACAAATACCTTGGACTTAGGTATATAAAACAAAAAAAGATAAAGAAAAAGATACATATCTCTCAGGTCAAAAAAAATATATAATTACCAACCTCATTTTGAGGTATATATAATTGCCAATTCACCTCCTTTTGAGATATATATACTAATGGTTTCATCATCTATTACTCAGGTAAAAAGATGTGGAAGAAAAACAAGAACCACAATCATGGAGGGCTTGGTGATGAAAAGAAAAAAAAAAAAAAAAAGAGATCGAAAAAAAAGATGGGAGGAAGAAGAAGAATAGAAGATGAAAAAAAAATCAAAGAAAATGAAGATCAAAGAAGAAGAAAATAAAAGAAGAAAAAGAAGATCGAAGAAACCATAAACACAACAATGCAAAGAAAAATAATACATTACTTATCTATAAGTAAAGATGAAAGGAAACTTTAAAAACACTGCAAAAAACGCTGTGTTGAAATTTTAAAATTATTAACCTAAAGAACAAGTGAGCATGTAAGCTTAAGGATCTTTGGAAAACATAAATGATGTTTCTTTTTAATCTTTAAATGTTGGTCGTAATACATAATTTAGACAAGAAAACACCTATTTTGAAATTAGAAAACAAAATAAAAAAAGTACTTAATTTTCAAAGTCAAACATAAATGACAATTGATTACTAAAAAATAAATGATAAAATCTTGAAATAAGGCATTAGTATACACTAATTTGGAAAAATTAGAAAACTTTGAAATTTGAAAACGAAAATTAGAAATGAAAAATCTTAATATTCAACTTCATAAATTAATAACAAATAATTACAAAATTTTTTCATGAGAATACCTTGAAATAAGGCATTAATTGAAAAATTTTAACTTTACATTTTTTCAACTCAAAGGGTAAAATTTATTAAGGCTTTGCCCAAAACCCGAGACTTAAACCCTAAGTTATAAGCTCCGTACCCCTAATTCTAAACATAAACCTTATTTGTATAACATGCACCTCATTTCTATACCATGCATTACATTTTTATATCTTAAACTAAATTAATGACAACATTGTAATTTTATGTTTACAAGTACAATTAGATTAAATTAGCCAACTTTTAAGACAACATAAAAGCCTCAAGGACAAAAATGTGAAATGGAAAGACGCAAAACAAAGGGGCCAAAATGTTTGTGACCTAATCTAAAAAACTATATTTAAATTTGGTAGTTCAATTGAAATATTATATAGTTTTCATGCTATTCTAAAAAATTATTAAGATTTGGTATTTAATTCTAATTTTTTAATTTAAAAATGAGTGTATATCTAATTTTCCTAAAAAAATGGGATAATATCAAATTGATGGATGTATGTCTAATTGAACCTTTGGAATATTATTGTTACTATTGAATATAGTTTTCCATATTATTGAATAATTTGTTGCCACATATATCTTGCCGCCTAGACACTCCATGACGGCAGACAATGGCAATAATCATGCACTTATTATTTGCTGATCTCTAAATTGAGTGCCAGTTCATGCGCATGCAGTACAGTTCGTATAAGTATTACTTGTTTAATTAATATTTATTCAATTTTGGATATCATGCCCAAATGACATCAAGTCACCAACATCATTGTGGTATAAAACCACCACGTGGCACCATGCCAATTATGTATTATATAAGCTTCCCCTCCCCATATGTCCAAGCCAATTAAGCTAGACTTGTACTGATAAGAGCTAGAGATCGAAAGAGATGGCAACTTTGTCAATGGGGTTACAACAAGGGGAGGTGGTTGATTCTTCATCATCATTATCATCAACCAATGGGTGTTCATGGAACAGGTCTGAGCCAAAGTCATCATCACCAATTTTAATAATCTTGGTCTTTAACAAAGCCATGTGTAGTGAGCTTGATGTGCTTCACCAATTGGCAATGGGGGATGCTGTGGGACAACATGCAGACATTGGGGCTTTTTTGGAGCGGTTCCACTTTCTCAGATCGGTTTATGAGAACTACTTAAATGCCAAAGATGAGGTACATCTTCAATAATTTATATATATATATATGTATGTATGTACATTTCAAAAGTTAAAGTATCTAATTTAAAATTAATTGGCAATTTATGAATAAGCTCAGGACCTTAGTTAATTTAATCCAAAATTTAGAATTTCTAGCGTGAAATTATATACTTTCAATATGCTTCTTTATGTGTGTCAAAACTTGAACCAAACACGTAATTTATGTGTGGCCCAACACTAGACTCAATATGTAAAATTATCTACTTTGATACCATATACAAGATCAAAGCCGTGCATGTCAACCAAATTCAGGTTTATAGTTATTGATCTACGCATTCATCTTGTTTTTAATTTCTTAAAGCTCTTATGAAACGAGGTATATACCTACATTTTTTAATTGAATTTTCGCATTAAGCTATTGTGAAAATCATGAGGTTTCAAGATCTTGAATTATTGAATTGAGTGTAATAGTTTTTCTTTATATACTTTAATTTGCATGTATATATAAAAGGAAATGGCAAAGGAATCACTATTGACCACAATAGCTGCTGACCGGCCATATAATGTGGCAGTTGATAAGTACAATCACTAAAGAAATCATGTACATGCATTTGGTTTCTCTAGTATTATTTTGGTGCAAATGCATGTCAACATATACGCATACACTCTTAGTTGTAATTAAATTTTGGAATTGCAGGTAATATTTGCAGCTGTTGATGCACGAGTGAAGAATGTAGCACCAACGTACGTCCTTCAACACAACTTCGAGAGGACTCTTTTTGATAATCTGGTAAAGCTGCTGTTAATTTCTGGCCTACAGAATAAGGAAAGTTTTCAAAGAGAGTTGGCGTCCTTTACAGGAGCCCTACAGACAGTGGTTAGCCAGTGCATGGCTAAGGAAGAGGAGCAGGTATTACTTTTTTTTTTTTTTTTTTTTAAATTCTGTTCTATAATCATATCAATTAGATGATAATTGTTAAGAGAAATATTTCACATTGAATTGAAAATATGAGATTTTACATAATAATTTATAAAAATTTAGACTATTTTTTTTATTTATGTTAATTGATTCTAAAATGAATAACTAAATTCTTTCGATAATTAATACACGAAAATGATTGGCATATAACGACAAATGCATTCGAAAAGGCATATATATCATTGACTTTCAATTAAAGATGGACACGTGCTTGGTGAGAAAATACTAATAATGTCTGGATGATGAGGATGCGTGCATTATATTATATATTATACCATTTTATTGAATTCAACGATAACAAAGGTAAATATGGCTGAAAGAAAAACGATAACAAAGGTATTAGTGTATTACTATAATTTAATAAATAAATAAAAAAAGGTATTACTATTAATAAAAAAAAATAAAGAAATGAGAAAGCTCGGTGTTGGTGCATGTTTTTCGCCATTATGATGATGCGTGTCTTATATTAAATTATTCCATAAATGATTGATTCGATATATATATAAGAATATTTTAAAATTAGTTATATGATGATTCTAAAAATATAGTTAGCATTGTATTAATTTGTTAACCAATTAATTTTAAAGTACTTCTCATATATATATATATATATATATGCAGGAGTGCTCTACCACATCACTAATCTGATAATCCGAACAATCAATTATTTATGCCATATTTCAAAAATCATCATTACAAAAAATTAACTAAATCGAAAATCATGTAGTTATCTAATTAAGATCAAATAAATATACGATCAGTATTTTTGATAAAAGCATAGAAATAATTGTTATTATAATCAAATGGTTAAATGACTTCCGATTTTAGAGATTTTTTACAGAACTGATCTTTGAAGTAGGATTTAAAAAATAAACGGTTTCGATTTTGATATTACATTATGCAGTGAGCCCAACATGGTGGTTAGTTTTGTATTAACTTACTCAATAGTTAGTTTTAGAGCATTATTTTATATATATATATACTTAAAACAAGTATATATATGAGAGCTGGATATACCTGCATCTATGTACGTGCATGATAAAGAGAAAATGTGCATACTGTATAGTACAGGAAAATTAATTTCCTCTTACTAGCTAGCTAAAGATAAACACCATCATGTCACGGACTTACAGTGATATGATAGTTATTTATAATCTGACAAAATAATACTGAGTCTGACATTTGGAGAAAAAATCATGTGCTCTCTTAATTCCCAAATTTGGATCCAAACTTTCGGACACAAATCTGGGATCTTAGCAGTAATATTCTTGGTGTTTTATGGAAGTATTAATAATTTCTTCAATAGGATTTTTTTTTTTTGGTCAATCTTCAATAGGATTTTATATTGTCATATATCTTTAATTAAGATATAATTTTCATTAATGGCAAGTTGGCAACCTAACCACCCTCTTGGTTCTATCCAAATGGAATTTTCCATTTTCTATTCCATTGTATTTCGCCGATTTATTAATCTATATATCTAGCAGAGTTTGTTAGATATGCAATGCTAAAAGGTTAGGAGCACTATCAGACATCATGTATTTCCTCTATACATATAATAATCAGAATCGTTCCTTAGACATGTCAAAAGGGAAACACATACAAACACATTTGTGCACATATGCATGCACCCTTCTGATTGTATTTGTGAAGAAGTATTTCTTTACAGAATAAGTTCCTGTCCCAGATACAACTTTTCTATTGAATTAATTATTTCCTGTGGAGTCCATGGTTTAACCATTTCCAAAATATTTGTAAGTAATTCTTGGATAATACTTTCATGGATTAAAATTGATGTTCCACGTACAACAATGTGAGAAGTTAGCGCTCATCTATATATTATGAAACATAGCACTGTGTACCTTTCCCTGTAATGGTTTCTTTGTCCATAATTTTTGAAACCTTCTTTTTACAATTAATATTTTTTACTCTTGAATGTGTATATTATGTGTTTGTATATATATGTGTCTGCATCAATGTATGTATATGTCGGTGATGTTTTCTTTATTATCCTGGATTGAATGGCAATGTTGTAACTTTTTTTTGCTTTCTTATTTCATACATCAGGTCTTCCCCTTGCTTACTCAGAAGTTCTCACTTGAAGAGCAGGCATCTTTGGTCTGGAAGCTTTTGTGCAGCATCCCCACGAACATAGTCGCTAAGCTTCTTCCGTGGTTGTCATCCTCAATTTCACCTGATGAATATCAGGACCTGTGCAAGTGCTTGAGGAAGATAGTACCTGAGGAGAAGCTTCTCCAACAGGTTATCGACCTTTCAAATGTCATTCAGAGCCTGCTAGCTTTGAATCCTTTCAATTCTTTTTTTTTTTTTTGCTGAGTACGTACAGCTGAATATTACACCTCTTGTTTATTGAAGGTAATTTTCACCTGGATGGAAGAGAAAGATTCTTGTGCTACTATGAAAGCTCATCATCAAACAGGTGAAACAAGTTCTGCATCTGGGTTCATTGGGGCACATCCAATAGATGATGTATTGCTTTGGCACAATGCTATTAAAAGAGAGTTGAATGAGGTACTTGAGGAGGCCAAGAAGATACCTGTTTCTGGAGCTGTTAGTTATGATCTATCGGCTTTCTATGACAAGCTGCAATTTATTTCTGAAATTTGCATCTTTCACAGGTTCTCTTCAACATTAAATCGTTTTATGTTATTTAATTAAATCAAATTTTTTCTTACTGGTGTTTCCCAATTGCTTCAATTTGCTGCAATGTATTTTTTTTATCCACCTCTTTTATTTGAAGTATTGCCTTTTCTGTTGGAACTTGGAAGTGTTGCTGAGGAGAAGATCATATATCCTGCAGTATATGGAGAAATTTCATTTTTCCAGGAGCACTCCAAAGAAAAAAGTCTATTCAATGAGTTCAGGGGTTTGATTGAAAGTATACAAAAGTCAGGAACAATCTCTTCTTCATCTGCGGAATTTCATGTAAAGATATGCTTACATGCTAATCAAATAATGGAAACGATAACGGGGCACTTCTACGCTGAGGAAACTCAGGTGAGCTCTCTTATTTGTAGGACCAAACAACCCCTTTTGATTCCTTAAAGCATCAGCTAAGCTCCCTCTTTGTCTAGGTCCTTCCATTTCTTCGAAAGCACTTTAGCATCAAAAGACAACAGGAACTTCTGCATCAAAGCTTGTGTGTGATGCCCTTGAAATTAATTGAGTGTGCCTTGCCATGGCTAGTAAACTCATTGTCTGCAAATGAAGCCAAGAATTTTGTCAAAAACATGCAGTTGGCAGGTTTTATATCTGTCCCTTTTCTGGCTAGTTGTTGACAGACATACTATTCTACTAATTTGTTGCTATATAATTTTTAGTTTCTTACATATTTGATACAGCTACAGCATCAGATGTTGCTCTGGTGCGGCTCTTTTGTGGTTGGGCTAGCAATGCTCGTAGTGAGTTCTTATGCTTAAGTGCAATAGGATGTTGTCCTATCAAAATGTTTGCTAATGGTGAAGAAGAATTTGGTCAATCATCTTGTGCTTGTGCTTCTGTACTGCACACTGCAGATATCTATTCTACCCCATGCCAAGAGAGCAGCGCCTCCGACCCTTCAAAGACTGTAAATGTCCAGAAAGTATATTGTAGTCATGGGTCATGTAGCTCTTTGCGTTTTAATTCTTATTCAGTCTGCGAAACATATAATAGCTTTTCTGCTACTGGACTTGCAGAACAACCAATTGATGTTGTTTTTAAAGTTCATAAGGCCATACGCCGTGACTTGGAATATCTAGACAACGAATCTGAAAGGCTCATTAACTGTGATGAGATATTTCTTGAGCAGTTCACTGGAAGTTTCAGTTTGTTTTGGGGATTATATAGAGCCCATAGTAATGCTGAGGATTCTATAGTTTATCCAGCATTGGAATCCAGAGACGCACTTCATAATGTGAGTGACTCATACACATTGGATCATAAGCAAGTGGAAAAGGCATTTGAAAATATTTCAGGTGTTCTTTTTGAGCTTTCACAACTTCATGGAAGCCTGCAGAGAGTCAAGATGTCAGAGAAACTAACTGGAAGTACCATTAGATTCTCTGGTGCAGATGGTAATGACTGCGTTGGGAAGTACTATGAGCTGGCTACCAAACTTCAAGTAATGTTCAAGTCACTAAGAATGATGGTGGACCAGCACATGTCCAGGGAAGAGCTTGAGCTGTGGCCACTATTTGGAATACACTTCTCTGTCGAGGAGCAAAACAAAATGGTTGGTTTCATACTGGGGACTACAAGTGCTGAAGTGCTTCGATCTATGTTACCATGGGTAACTTCTGCACTTTCAGAGGATGAACGGAGTAAAATGATGGATACCTTCAAGCAGGTTACCAAAAATACAATGTTCAATGAATGGCTTAGTGAATGCTGGAAAGGAACTTCACTCTCTACCTCAACTTTGACTCGAAAAATGGAAACTAGAATTTCTCCGAAAGGTTTGTGCTAGAAAGCCTGCATACATACAAATATCCTATATTGATCTTGTTCTCTTTTGCATGATTCTATATTTTCTTCAATTCAAGGTGCTCAATTTCAAGGAAGCCTGCACCAAATTGATCATATGTTGAACTCCCGTCGGAAGAATAAATTGAAGAATTTAATGACTAGGTTAGTCTGATGGTAACTATCTGGCTTTAAGCATTCTTAAATTGATTTATCCTATACAAAATCTAATTAATAATTTAATAACTACACAAAATCTTTAGTTATAAAGTCCTCATGTCCTATTTTAGTTACTGGATGGCTGCTCAGCAAAGATCACCTCAAGCAATAAGAGTGGATATTTCTGATGGTGAAAATTTTGTGGGACGGTCACCAACATTTCGAGATCCTGAGAAAAAAGTGTATGGATGCAAGCACTACAAAAGAAACTGCAAACTCCTTGCTGCTTGCTGCGGCAAGCTGTTTACATGCAGATTTTGCCATGACAGTATGAGCGACCACCCAATGGATAGGTAATTTTCTGATAATGTAGCTTCGTGTCAAGTTGATCAATTCTGTAGCTGATGTTCTATTCTCGATCTTATTTCAGGAAATCAACATCAGAAATGATGTGCATGCGCTGTCTTAATATTCAGCCAGTTGGGCAAATTTGCTCGACACCTTCTTGCAATGGATTTCCAATGGCAAAGTATTATTGTAATACATGCAATATTTTTGATGATGAAAGGTACATAAGTTCCTATTAGAAAATCTTATACTTGTAACTTATCAATTATTGGAGCCAATAAATTTGATGGTGGCAAAGAACATTTGAAATCTTCGATCTTATACACTTTTATCATCAGCAAACTTTACTCTTTAGATGATACAGTTGACACTAGCTCTTTCTTTGTATCGGTATTTGCACTCTAATAAATCACAATTGGAAATACATCAAGTTAAACTTATGAATTCCTTTATTGTGTGGCTGTATGTCTAAAACCGTTATTTTTCTCTTACTTTTAACTTTTCTATATTGATTTCTATCTTGTCAGAAACTCTATAGTTATTACAAGTGGATACAGTTCCAGTCAATGATACTTGCCTTGTGTGTTGCACTACTTTCCAGATTCATATTTATATACTGCTCATTGTTCAGTTAAAGAAAAACAGTTGTGCCCCTACTTGCTTCATGAAATTGTTTTGCTGGTCTAAGACTATACAGAACAACAAAAAAGTAATGGAAACCATTTTTTTACATCCTTCTGAAAATTCTAGACTTACAGTGGATGTCCTCATCAATGTAAGTAAAAAAATAAAAAATTGAGATCATATTGGTCCATAAACATCAACAAGTTGCTGATTTAACATCACTGTTATTTTTCCCTTACTCAGGCATGTCTATCATTGTCCATTTTGCAATTTATGCCGTGTTGGGAAGGGCCTTGGCGTTGATTATTTTCACTGCATGTCCTGCAATTGTTGCTTGTCGATGTCTTCTATGAAGCATAAGTGCCAGGAGAAATGTCTAGAAACCAACTGCCCCATCTGCAATGAGTTCTTATTCACATCAAGTTCAACAATTAGAGCTTTATCCTGTGGCCATTATATGCATATAGCTTGCCTTGAGGTCTCCATTTCATTCACATAAACTTCATACATTTTTTACTTTCCTTTCTCCTTAACTCTATTAAATCTCACACTTTATTATGTCTGTCTAGGCATGCAATCCGACTCAGAGTCACTTAATTTGTCCAGTCTGCAGCAAATCTTCAGGGGATATGACAGTAAGAGAACTTATATGCTTATGTTCAATGCACGATCCTTTCCCATATGATTCTTATGTTTATACGTACGTCTTCAAGGTGTCGCATAAGCATGTGAACAAAGATCTATTCTTCTTCTTGCATACTTAGCTAACAAGATATATAATGATTTGGCACTTCAGTTTTCATGGTTAGCTAAAAATTGATAAGCCTCTTCTAATTTGAAAAACTATTAATTGACTCTGCAAAATTGAGCAGTAGGCCCTCAGGGCTCACTTCAGAAAGTAGGACAAATGGAATGGACATGACTTCATGAATGCTTTATGCTTTCTCTATTGTTTTCTATTTTAAGCATTGATTGTAATTTAGATGGCAACAAATCAATCCCCGCTTCTGGTACGCGGTGATCAGACCATGGAATTTTACAATTGTTATCAAGGAACTCAAATGAAGACTTCATGGACTGATGCCAGTCCTGAAGGAAGATTTTTTGGCCGTGCAAGGTTTTGGGTACGTAAGACTAAACTTGCTTAGTAGATTTATGGTTCTTCTCTTTCATTGTAGAAAAAAAATTTCTTTCTTATGGTTGCAGGTAACTATGTTGGATCATTTTGTGTCATGGTTTGAACCCAATATTGGTGAGCATGAAAGTGTAGTTGTACCACGATCTCTGCAAAGACTAAAAGAGAGGTTGGAGAATGGAGTTGCAGGACAAAAGGCCAAGGACAGGTGCATGCTGTGTGGTCTTGCGTTGTGCATTCTGGTGCTGTTTTGTGTCTTGAGCACTGTTGTAATCTTAGTTTGGTTCAAGGCATTGGGGAGAAACAAGTACCTCTACGGGCTCTACCTATGGTAGATTATGCTTTCTTTTATCCAAAGAACAATAAAAAAAATGGGGATTCAAATTGTTTGTCCAATAAAGTCCCCTATAGCTAGTAGAAGAATAATGGATTTCAACGTACATTCTGAATTTGGTTTGGGAATTATTTCCTGTCTTATATTGTTTGGCTTAAAATTTGCAAGGCACGTGTCGAGCATGCCGGGAATAAGGAAATGAATGTCCTTCTTGTATGTGTTGAGCGTGCCACAAGGCCGACCCTGAGTTTTGGATAGGGCTGCCCATCGGTCGGTTCGGATCGGTATTGGGGCTTACCAAACCAAAACCAAAAAATTCGGTATTTTTCGATTTCGGTATTTTTCGGTTTCGGTATTTTTTGGTTCGGTAATTTTTGGTAAATTTCAGTTTTCGGTTCGATTTCGGTAATTTTGGTATCGGATATTTTCGGTTCATTTTCGATTTACTTCGGTATATTTTCGGTTCATTTTCGGTTTACTTCGGTGTATCTTCGGTTCATTTTCAGTTTAATTATAATAATACTAATTATTATATACCAATATAAATTAAAATTTAATCAACTATGATGCATAAAATATAATGTTTGACGAATATATATTTGCACGAGTAGTATTGGTAGTTTAGTATAGTACTAGTATTTTATCCTAGTAATAATATATACTAGTATAATTAGTTTAATAATATTTATTAGTACATATCCTATTAATTTAGTATGTATATATACCGATAAATATGAGTGTATATATATATATACATATATATATGCATTACTTATCTAAAAATGAGATTTTTATTTTCTTAAAAATAATAACATTTACTTTATTAGAGAATGACTCTATATCTTAACTCACACTTTTGATAATATTAATATGATAACATTATACAATTATATTTTTTTATAATTGTTTAAGATATTAATAGTTTAATATTTATTGTACCACTAACATAATAGTATTATATAAGCATATATAACTAAATTTCGGTAATTGTTTCAGTTTTTTCGGTATATATTTTAGTTTTTTCGGTAATCATCGATTCGGTTTCTTTCGGTTATAATTTTCGGTAATCGGTCGGTTTACTAACTTTTTTCGGTTTTTACCAAAACCAAACCAACTTTTTTCGGATATTTTCGGTTTCCGATTTCCGATTTTCGAATTGTGAAAATCGGTATACCAAAACAAAAAAATTCGGTCGATAGTCGGTCGGTTCGGTAAAAACCAAACCAAAGGGCAGCCCTAGTTTTGGAGGACCGGGGAGAGAATTGAAATGGACCCCTAATCTTGATTGTACATGAATAAAATGAGCCATTTACGGACAGGTCCAAATTTTCCTTTTCTCTTAGACTAATCCCTTAATGTTTTTTAATTTTTGACTAAGGTCCAAAAATATTGTCCAAATATTTTTAATTTAAAAAATGTCTAATATTAGTCTAAAATTAATAGTATTTAAATCTTAATATTATTCTAGAATTATCATAATATTATCCTAGTTTTATATTATCTTAATATTATAATATTAGCATATTATCATATTATCCTAAAATTAATTGTGGGATTTAAATTATATTAATCTATTAAAAATGCATCATAAAAATAGAAAATAATCAAATAAGAAAAAAAAATATTTATAGATACATTTCAATTGTACCAATCGATCGATGATTTGTCGGTTTTTATATTATGGTTTAACTCTGGATTTTGGTCGGACTACCAAGCTCATTCTATATCCTAGGATGGAATAAGGTGAAAAGATAAGGATTTATCCTTAAAACTTGAGGAATGAAGCAACATGACTGAGCGATCGACGGCTGAAACTGAACATTCGAATCAGGTGTACACCTAATCGAATATATATATATATATACCAACCCAAGTATTGGTACAATTGAAATGTACCTATATATATATAAACCTAAATATTCGTACAATTGAAATGTACTTATATATATTTTACTTGTTTGATTATTTTCGATTTTTTGGGTTAATGCATTTTTTTATATTAATTTGTATAATTTAAATGGATATTATCTTTTATTATTTTAAAATATAATGATTTTAACACCCAGATTTGGGCTTGTGCTTCCTTTGCAATCCTAGTGGTTTTGTTGATTTCTAATTTGGCCTAGTTTCCTCTTTGCCGGCCCACTCAATTTCCTACCGGTCCACAATTTAATTTTCTTACTCCCTTTTGGCCCTTCCTGTAGTTAGCTTCTTATTCAGCGACTCAAAGAGCTTCATCAACCTCCAAACCAAAACCTCAAAGCTCCAAAGCCTCACAGCAATGTCCACCACCAAAGCGCGTACAAAGGAGAAGCGCGGGAATGAGCCCGATCTAGCCAAATTGGACAACCTCGATCTCGGCGTCAACCTCTCCAAGTTCTTTTTTCTATAATCTCTTCCTTCTTCTTCTTTGAGAATGAGAATATGGTGGAATTTGACAGTGATATCAAAGGCCTTATGTCGGCGCTGCAGTAGATCAGAGAAAATGCTCACAAGGACGGCCTGAAGAAGAACGAAGAGACAATTTCCAGGTAATTTCAATCGTTTTTGCTCTGATCCGACTCAATTAACACTGAAATTCGAAATTTAAAGCTCCTTCAGTGATTGTTTTACAAATTTTTCTATTTATTTTTCATTCTTATTGTTATTAGAATTGTTACTGTCTGAATTGTTATTGTTATTGTTAATCAGATTTGGTTATGTTTACTTGTTTCTCATATTTTTCTTTGGTGTTTGGTTTCAAAGAAAAGTGTGCTAAATGTGAAGATGGAAGTATGAGATTTGACATTTAATTTGTTTGTTCTTCCAACTTTTGATTAGCTTTGATTTTTCTAATTTTGTTTTTCAGAATGTTCATTTCTTCTCTAGTATTATTACGAGGGATGGGATTCAATGAGATTGCAATTTCTATGACTTTGGGTTCTTCAATTTTGTTTTCCAGTTTCCATAGTTCAACATTACTTCTTCCTCCATCAAAGAATCCCACGGGCATTAGAGCATCAAAAAAGATCTTTGTTCTCTTCATGCCTTAGTGCACATAAACTAGGCTTTATGCCTATGCCTATAATTTATCTTTGCATTGTCTTTTCCACCTGTTTTTTTTTTTTTTTTTTTTTTTTATTATAGCCACTGTCAGTCTTTTTTCTTTTTAATTATTTCAACTCTTTAATTGCTATCATATATGTTACTGTAATTTTTAGGATTTAAAATTTGGTTTATTGTGATTTTTTCATATTGAATGGTTGAATGTACTAGGCTTTTTGCCCATTTTTTACACAAATTTGAATTGTAAATAACAAATAACAAAATGTTATATATTGTTACTATTTGGCAGTAACAACTTGTTATATATCGTTACTATTTGGAAGTAACAACTTGTTATATATCATTACTGTTTGGCAGTAACAACATGTTATTACTACTGCTTAGAAGTAACAACATGTTATTGTTACTGCGTTATATATTGTTATTGTTTGGATATTGTTACTATTTGGCAGTAACAACTTGTTATATATCGTTACTATTTGGCAGTAACAACTTGTTATATATTGTTACTGTTCGTCAGTAACAACATATGATATATTGCTACTGCTTGGCAGTAACAACATATTATTGTTATTGTGTTATATATTGTTATTGTTAGGCAGTAACAACTTGTTATATATATATTGTTACTGTTTGGCAGTAACAACATGTTATATATTGCTACTGTTTGGCAGTAACAACATGTTATTGTTATTGCTTGTTAATAACAATATGTTATTGTTACTGTTTGTCAATAACAACATGTTATTGTTAGTGCTTGATAATAGCAACATGTTACTATGATTTTTATGTTTTTTTTTTATGGCTTAAAACTTGATTGTCTGTTATTGCCACGGTTAGACAAAAACAATTCTCTAATGGATAGTGGCAATCCTCTAACAAGGAGAGAGACCAAGGGGTGGGTTGGGTGGGGATGACTAATGGTTTTATGTTATTGTTATTGTATAACAGTGACATTTCTCTAATGGACAGTTGCAATTTTTGAATATGATTCAGAATGGGGTTGTTACTGTTTGTCAGTGACAACCTTATTGTTATTATTACCGCCCATTTATGTTTTAACAATGATAATATACCTTTGTATGATTTTGCAAAAAAAAAAAAAAAAAGAAATGAACATGTATAAATTTAGTTTACCTAAAAGCAATGATGTCAAAACAATCAGCATGCGGTTCCATTTTTACTTCTATCAATGGAAGCCATGCAGCTGCAATATGGTTGTACATGCAGCATCAAAATTTGCCCTTTCATGTAATGACTTTTCTTCTTGGATTAAGGATGCACCTAGTTGGCTGCAACTTTTTCTATTGTCTGATGTATCCCGCGGTGATTAATCAATGAAAAACTATGTGTTTTTTCAAAATAAAAATTCAATAGCCTAAAAGCAAGAACAACCCTGACAAGTTATAATAGTTTAATAATAAAAATAATAAAAAGTACAGAAAAATCATTGTGAAGCAGATGACAAGTTGTAAGAGTTTAATAATAAAATAATGAAAGGTATATTAAAAGTACAGTGGAGCGTTAGTTATGCTATAAACGCTGTCAGAGAAAAGCCGGTGGCAATATTGTAATTTTGATTCATTTTAATGACTTTTCTCACACTTGATTCGGGCCTTTTAAAAAGCGGACCGCTACAATATTTTACCATAGTGGGTGGAACATGTAATCATTCATTTTTTGCAATTGGACTTAAAAAAAAAAAAATTATAAAACATAAAAATTAGATAATCTTAAATTTTTTAATTAAAAAATATAAAAATTAAAAATATTCTAACGGATATTATTTTTCATAATTTTTAAAATTAATTTATATTAATTATCTTAATTTTAAAAAATAATATGAGTAAAAAATTTTAGAATTATTTTTTTTAAAGTCCATTTTTTAAAATTTACTATTCATCCGGCCTACATGCTACAGTGAAATACTGTAGCGGCCCACTTTTTAAAAACATGGTGCTACAGTAACAGCGCTACAGTTTTTTAAAATGTCATTTTTTCCTTTATTTATTTTTTATTTTAGTGCCAATTGGTACATAAACTAAAAAAAAAAAATCATAATTTATGTATTTTTCATTTCATAAACATGTTAAATAATAACTAATATAAAATATAAAAAATCAAGATGAGTCATCCATAATCTTTTATGTTTTAATAGTAAATATAATTGTTACTATCGAATAGTAACAATCACCTATTGCTACTGCCGGACAGTGGCAATCAAATATTATTATTATTTAATAGTAATAATCATTTATTGCTACTTTCTGGCAGTGACAATCCAATATTGTTATTATTTGATAGTAACAATCACCTATTGCTACTGTCTATAGTAACAATCACACCTATTACTACTGTCTGATAGTAACAAACACATATTACTACTGTCTGACAGTAACAATCACATATTACTACTGTCTGACAGTAACAATCACCTATTGAAGATAACTAATATATTTTGTTACTGTCATACAATAACAATCACCAAAATTCAAACCATAGAAAATCACAAAATTCAGAGAGTAACAATCACCTGATTGCTACTGTCACACAGTAACAAATCAGGTGATTGCTAATTTGCTACTATCATACAGTAACAATCACATAATTGCTACTGTCACAGTGTTAATTATTATTTATTATCACTATCGAACAATGACTATTCTCACTGTAAACAGCCCAAATTGATGTAAACAGTACAAGAGCAACTCTACTTTCCTAGTTAACATTATAAGGTTGAATAACTAAACATTTCAAGTAGAAAATGCAAACAAAAATTTAACTATGTTCAAAAATTATGAAAGGAACCTTGGCATATGCAAAAATTAAATGAATTTGCACACACCATAAACTAAGGCAAGCAGATATATACTAAATTCACAACAACCATAAGTCATAACTTAAAGGGATGAAGTTCAAGAATCAACTCAGCAATGTTTTACATCACTTCCATATCATAACAAAAAATTTAGGAATCTAAAACTACATCATGCAACTACAGAGTAAAAGCATAATGACATATCTAACTATCTAAGAGTTCTAACAGAAGAGTAAAGACCTTGATACATATATACCATCAAATGAAAATCTCTTCTTAGTCAAAGAGGCTGATGAAACCCATATCCTGCAGAAACATGATTTCAGAAATTAAGAAACACAAACACTCAAAACAACAACAATCTATCAAAACTAACTTTTAGAATCATTAATATTTTCAGATTGTGCCTCAAATTTTCCTAAACCATTAGAACCAATTTCTATAAACTATCATCCAATATCCTTAACGAATTAACATCAAATTTTATCAACGAAATACCCATCAATTCATCATCAACCTCATGCCTACAAAAATTTCAAAACAAAAAAGAGAAATAAAAAACAGCAACACATCTATAATCATAACAACCCAGAGAGATAAACTACCTAGTTCGCGGAGATACGAGAGAGAAGAAGGAGACTTGATACGTTGAGAGAGAGAGAGAAGAGGAGTGACGTAGGCCTGGAAGCGATCTCCTAGTTCGTCAAGAACGATCTCGCACCTATACCCATATCCAATGGCGGTTGGATCTCGAAGCTCGTCGATCCGATCTAGCAGAGAAACCGTCGGGCTGTGCTCCATGGCGAAGACGAGAGAGTGAGGTTAACAGAGATAGACGGAGAAAAATATAAATGTTAGAATGTGGACCGGGTTAGATGTTATTGGACCTTTTTCAAAATTAAAAAAAATACATGGCTCTTAAAGGTATAAAGAGCCCAAATTTGGGTTTTATAATCATTTACTTAAAATTTTAACAATGTCCATTTTTTGGACCTTAGCCTAAAAATTAGATTTAAGTACAAATATAAATTTCTATATGATTTTAGTCCAAATAACCCTCCAAAACTGGACCTACTTCTAATTAACTGAAAAAATTATAAATTTTTGCAAACTTGAATTTTGCTTGAAAACCTAATTTAGTAATTTCTACAAATGAATATTTTAATAATAATTAATATATATGACAAAAATTAAAAGGTATATAAGACATAAATTAAAACGGAAACACTCAAAAATTAGCATTACCTTCTTGCCTCTTTTCTTTCTACCGCAAATATGAAGCCATACTAACAAATTTTCCCAAATTTCTAATCGAATTTAGAGAATTTTGAATCTTTGATATATAAATGAATTAATTAAAGAAATTAGTGTTTGGAAATTGGGGACATAATCAAAGAGAAAGAGTGAGAGAGTGAGAGACTGGGAAAGAGAAGACAACCCAAGAGGCAAGAGAGTAAGAGAGTGAGAAAGAGAAAATGATTCAGACAAAGAGTAAATTGAGAGAGAGAGAGAGAGAGAGAGAGAGAGAGAGAGAGAGAGAGAGAGAGAGATTGTGGCTGCATGATGATTGATTGAAATGAGAGAACCCAAAACAGGTCGATGCCATTGTCTTATAGATATTGTAATTACCCTTCATGTTGTTAGGAATTCTGAGGCATGTGAGGGTAAGTTATGCTAGAATGGAGATCGATGTTTGGTGATCACCCTGTAAAGCCTGGTAGAATGATGTATTTTTAATGGTTGCAGCCAAATCATTTTGATTTTGAAGTAACACATAAAGTGAAGCAACTTACTCAAAAGCATGCTATTGAAGCTGCGCGCAATTGTGCTTAAGCAACAATTGCAAGAAAGAGAAGCTTGCAAAGCAGTAACATGAGACCCTTAAAGAATTTTATGAGAAGTATGAAATGATAAATAAAGGGATGGCCATTGAAATTGCTCATCGCTTGGCACGCCATTAAAATATTCGAGTTTCAGATGACTGATTCACTTTTTGTTGAGGTTCTCCATCATGTCTAGTCAAAGTGACATTTGTATATGATACAAAGTTTATTATGTGACATTGGCTTTTAATAGACGTCTTCATTATCTTGGAAAAGGTACTCATTTGGAAATGGTAAAAATAAAATAAAATAAAGATTGTTTTTGGTATCATTTTACAAAATGGCTTTTTTCTTTTCAAAAACCAAATTCAGATGTAAAATGTATTTGGTTGCGGCATTTAGAATGCAACACTTGAAAAACACTGAATACAATTTCAATTTGTAGTGTGAATTTCAAAAACATTTATATAGCGTTCTCTCTAAATTTAGAAAATACGGGTTCAAGATGATAAATACAAGAGTGATCATCTCAACTCAAGTCACCTCGTCAACACTAATTACTTTTTAATTATTCATCATTACAAAAAGAAATTTTTCGTTTGGCTTCAAATAGATCAAAACAAAATCAGTTCTCCATATATCTATTGGCATATCAAACATTCAACTAAATACTTGAACTGCAATATGAGTAAGCAATTATAAATAAAAATTAACTCATTCTTATATGTGCCAATTGCTTGAGTTATAAATGAAAAAGGCTATGCTCTAATGTTTATTGAAGCGGTGTATTCTTTTTCTTATCACCTCTTTGTCATATTTGTTTTGGGTTTGGATATTTGAGGGATGAATGAGAGTGGTGATGATGTTGAATTGTGGATGAGGAGGGCGAGGGAAACCTGTGATTTATCTTTAGTTTTTGCTTGTGAAAATTGGTGTTAGATTGTAGGTTGGGTTTGGAGTTTTGGGGATGGATATATTTGAAATTCAATATCTATCCCATTGTGAAAGTGGGAAATAAACTAATGCAACTTAAAGAAAAATAAAGAAAAGCTGTAAATGGTTAATTTTTTAATCGTAAAGTAGTTGTAATTGGAAAAAGGAATTGATTCTCTTCTATACAAAATTTATTCACCAACTAAAATAAAAAATTCTATTATTTAAGATATTCTTTGTTTTTTCAGGAAAATAAATTGTAGAAGGAAAGATTAGCAAAATAAAAGACTAAAATTTGTATTATCAAATGTGTTTTCACTATTTTGTTTTTAGAAAACTATTTTTAAGTTTTACCACCAAACATATTCTTGAATTTAAAAAATGTACAATTTAATTTATCATTTTTATTTTACATTACAGTTTCTCAAAAATTGTTTTGTAAAACGTTAATTGTTTTGTTGTTAACTTGTGTTATATACTGGGCCTTTCAATTTTTCTAATTTAACAATTCATTCATGGTTGTAAGCCTAACTTCCTCTCCTAGTCACACTCTGCGTACTTTTGATGGTTGAACATAAAGAAGAGCATAAGAGAAGTAAAATTACTGTGAACTTTATCAAATTAAACCCATGGGCCTAACTCATCTTAAAAATTATGCTTGTAAGGAGAGGATTGCCCAAGACTTATATAGTGCATAACTCAACCATATCCTGGTTGGCGATGTAGGATATTTAACACCCCCTTCACCACCAAGGTTGGGCCCACTACTAGATGACCGAACTCCACTAAACGAGAGTCCAAATGCCACATAGCAAAACCCAACCAAATCCAGGATACATCGGGTCACAAGAATCAGTTGGGTCTAATTAATGCCCAGGAATACGAACCATCGGCTCTGATACCATGTCAAAGCCTACATAGGACCAACTATAAAATGCATGTGTTAAACCCATGGGGCTAACTCATCCTCAAAAATCGGCTTAAAAAATCGGCTTGTAAGGAGATGATTGCCCAAGGCTTATATAGTGCACAACCCAACCATATCCTGACGATGTGGGATATTTAACACATATAGAATACATTGAAAGAAAAACAAATTATTTAGTTTGCAATACAATACGTGGAGAATATATTGAAATCCTTATTACATTCGAGGGCGGAGCCAGAAATTTTTAAAAAAGGGGTTAGCTATAATATTAACTTAAAGGCTGATAACTATTTATTTTTGTGTCTTCGTACAATTATACTATAATCTTCGTAAAAATGAAGATCGAAGTAAAATTTTATAAACCAAACTAGTCAATCAGTTTATTTTCAACAAACTTTAACGTAGATAAATGTGACGCACTAGGATTTTTCTGTACTTATTTTGAGCTTACAGTAATTTTCTGGTATTTATTGGGAGTTATTAGTATTTTATTTATTATTTTCAGAAATTAAAGAAAAACATTTCTAAGCGTTCCCAGAATTATTCAATTAGGTTTTTTATGTTGCAAAAATAGTTTGAGACCTTGATTTCGTAGTACTTGATGAGATGAACCCAACGAGATTAAGATCATAAGTATCCGACAACAAGATTATTTATAGGGAATTTTGGAAGATAGATTGTATTTTTGGGAGATTAGAAAATTGGAGAAAATAGGTAAAGAAACACTTTTTCAGACGTTTACAATTATTGGGAGAAAACGTGTAAATCATTGGAGAAATTAAAAATATAGGAAAATAGTGTCGAACTTCATGGTATCCTCAGATTTTGCATCGGATCACGGGATAATTTTCGATGAATTTCGAAAGAAATTAGAGAAAGAACAAAAGAAAAAGAAAAATAAAACAAATATCGTAATCTCAACCGTCGATCAGCAATTGGATGGCTGCGTATTCACCAAGCTACCTAAGTGGCGCCTAAGAAATCTCCCAGCTAGGTGGCTAAGGGAGGAGCAGCCAAGACACTTGGCAAATTTTGAGGCTGCCACCATAACCCTACCGAGGGCTCGGCAGGGTAGATCCCCGCCTATAAATACCGACCCCTCCCTTCATTTCTTCACACCTCTTCAGCCTTGAGATGTTCTCTCTCAAAATTTCTCTTCTCTTTTTCTCTTTAGGGTCGTAATATCTAATTCTTCTAAATCTTTGATCAAGTTGTCCTCGATCAAACATTAGGCTAAAATAGGATAAACTCTAAAAGAACAATTTGGGTTGCTGCATATTTATCATAGTGATCGAGCTTAAGAATAGCCTACATAAAACTTAACTTAATTAAACTTGTTGGATTGTGTGAATAAAAGACTTGGGGTTGGCTGAGCAAGTGATCAGTTGTCTTTTGGTGATGCTCACCCCTACATAGGTTAGTTTTGCAGGAGACCCTAAAAGAAAATGGTAGTCTACATTATCCTCTGAGACTCAGAAATTGAAGAAATGCTACTGGCACTGCCAAATTTCCCAGCCTTTGAAGATACTAGTAAGGAGGAAGACCCTTTTATAGTAGAGTTAGTCCCAACCTCATTCTCTCTTTCTTATATTCTCCGTTAGTTTTTCTTTTTCCTTGCTTTTGAAATTTCAATTTAAAACCATTTTTTCAGGAGACTTTTTGTTATTTCGAACTGACCTTGTTTTATTTAAAAGTGATTCATGGAGTGTTATTCAAATGCATGAATTATGTCATTTGAACTACTTTGACTAGCCTACACAATAAGGTATTGTTTTAATTGAACTTAAATAAATACTTGGGCCTAATAGTTTTCTTAAAATGAATTAGGAAACCTTCAACTCATGGGTTCACTAATAATTACAACCCTCCATTGTGCATTAGAGCTAGTTTAGCATTTTTTTTTTTAAATAAAGCATGGTATTTTTCATCTAACTTAAGAATGAATTATCCCTAACACGATAGTTTATTTTTAGGTTACTTGGATAGCGTGGCGACTGCCATGTGTCCAATTTATCTAGGTCCTAATTTAGGACGTGACAATTGTGTTGTATGGAGAGCAGAAATTGTCTATTGGCCGATTTCGGTATTGACATGCAGCATTTGCATGGACACATGGAAGCTGATCGAGATCAAACTCTCTAAATGCATGTGCATGTCTTTTCATTCAGGCGAACAATGTAATCTAGGTCTCCATCATGTATTTGCAATGCATAGAGATTTATGAAAGACACATGCACAAGATAGGTAATCAAGATACATGCATAACAAATCATACAGTAATAAATAAAAAAACATAGGTACATTTATATATCAATTTCGGAGGGAGGAGGCTTTGTGGGCTAGTAGGTCTGGAACGAGTCCATTTAATTCTTTATGGTGACACCTTTGGAAGCTCAAACTCTCGCAAAAAAATAGTCATTTTCTCTGGAGGTTTGTTCATTTTGTGTTGCCTACTAAGTTAGCACTATTTCATCGTAAGGTGGTGGATTATTGTGTGTGTTTTCTTTGCTATGCAGATGTAGAAACGCCTATCCATGCAAGTTTCACATGTGGTGCTATCCGAGAAGTTTGGGTGCAGTCCTCGTTTCCCGCAACTCTGTGGGATGTACCAGGTCAATCTGACCTTTTCGAGTGGCTAGATCGTGAAAAATTTGTGATTTTATGTTGGTTATTATGGTTTGAGCAAAATCAGGTGTTGCATGGTTCTACTCTATTGGATGTTTCTACCTTGTTGCAAAAATCGCGTATATTGAAGAACTCTTCCATGTGGAGGCTACCCGCTGCGTACCGGTACAACGGTCGGCGAGGTCACATTGTCGCTGGCTTTTCTCCTCCATTGGGTTCTTATAAAATGAATGTTGATGGCGCTACAGATTCTTCTCTTGGACATAGAGGAATTGGGGGCAATTGTTCGTGATTTTAATGGTCTTCTCATGGGTGCTATGGCTATGCAGATTTGTAGTGGTTATTCTGTGTCCTTGCCACTGAGGGCACGTTTACTTACCTATAATCGAAATAGGTATAAATTGGAATTGGAGTGAGGATGAATCAAAGTGAGGATGAATCAGAGTGAGCAGAAATCAGAGTTAGACATTTCCATTAACGTGTTTACTAACTGTCAGAAATTAGAATAAGAAACAATATGATTTTCATACACATGTTTATTTATTTGTAAGAATCAGAATCAAAACCAGTTTGATTACCAAAATGCCCTTATAAAAAAATTAAATATGTTTTATGATACTCATAATTTTTAAAATGCTTAAAAATAAAGTTTACATCAAATATTTTGCAAAAAAAAAAAAAAAAAAAATTCATACTTTTATTTATGGTGAAGAAAAAAAATTAAAATTATCTTAAATTTATTTTATACTTTTATTTAAGGTGAAGAAAAAAATTACAATTATTTATGGTTGAGGGCAATTTTTATTTTTTTAAAAAAGGGTGAGGGTAGTTTTGGCATGAAAACTTCTATTCTCATTCTTTCTTCTCTAATCCAAACTCTCTCCTATGAAATTCAATTCCTCCAAGAGAAGGAACTCAATTCCTTATTTCATGTGAGCCCCACACTCTTTCTCATTCCAATATGTCTAAGTAAATAAGGGAATCAAAATGGGAATGACTCCCAAATGTAAGTAAACACATGAATGAGAATCACTCTCATTATTCTCATTCTGATTATGGATAAGTAAACATGCCATGAACTCTTGCTCTTAAATCGGGGTTGGAATTTTCCAAGGATGCATGTTTCTCTCCTTTAATTGTAGAGATGGATTGTTTGGAGGCAGTGTTGTTGATCCATGGTGATAGTGAATCCTAGCTACTGATGAGATTCTTGTGGATGTGATAAAATTGTTTTTTGGCGGACTTTTAATCATTATATGTTAGTTTTAGGCCAAGAGAGTGTAATCGCGTTGCCCATGAATTGACTCGTTTTAGTTTACGTGCTATATGGGTCTCTTTTTGGTTTGATGATGGACTTACCTGGCTTATGGACTCTATTACTAGAGATTGTCTTGTAATTAACCACCATTTAAGTTTAATGCAATCTTTTTTGCCTCTAAAAAAATAAAATAAAAATAAAATCGGAGCATACCTCCATGTGCATCACTTTTATATAAGAGATAATTAGGTTTAGGCTATTTAGAAAAACAGTTTTTAGATGGAGATCAGGGGTGTTTTAAAATTTATAAGAAAATCATTTTAATTCATAATAATGTATAAGAAAATTCTTTTAATTCATAATAAAGTTCTTTTAATTTATAAGAAAATCATTTTAATTCATAATAAAGTCTTTCCCCAATTTGAAGGGTATTTCCTTTCCTAGGGTGTAGAGTGGGTTTTGTAGAGGCTTCGTGTTAGGTTTTAACTCCAAGATTTTGGGCGTCAAAGAAGAAAAATAAAATGACTTAATTAAAAATCTTAAATCACTACCGGTCGTAGTATAATAAAAACTCATAAAATGGACTGAACTCTAAGTCTCTCTTTATATAATTTGTGTGCACTTTATCTTCTGCCAATGCTGTCAAGTTCAAGGAACTTATTGCATTTTGGCGTTTAGGGTTTAGGGTTTCGCCCAAAATTTCGGAGTTAAAACCTAACATAAAATCGTTAAAGAAGAAAAATAAAAAGATTTAATTAAAAACCTTAAATCACTACCAGTTTTTTTCTAAGAAAAGCTTATAAAATGTAATGAACTCTAAGTCTCTTTTTATATAATTTGTGTGCACTTTATCTTTTGCCAATGCTGTCAAGTTCAAGTTCAAGGAACTTATTGCATTTCGGCGTTCGTCAAACCAGCTTTGGAGAACCCCTCTGGTCCGCTAGCAGTGATAGGTAGTTATACCATCCTTAGGTTTTGTATTTAGAAATTTCACAATGTTGGTTCGTCATCATGTTGTATCGGTTTCCATTGAAATTTGTTGGGTGTGAATTAAGAAAGAGAAAAGATTTGTAAATTAATTTGGGTTAAGATTGGGGAAAGGCCTTTTAGGGTATGAAGGGTTGATCATTTATGTTGGGCAATATCATCTCTTCAACCAATTTGTAGCCGATAAAGAAGGTCGTGTAATTAAGACTTGGGCTGATATTATTAACCGTGCTAACCTTGGTATGGAAGTTATGTATGAAAGTAATGCTCATAAGAGTATCCAAAGCCTTGATTAAAAAGTGAATGTTTTTTTTTTTTTTTATTCGAACAATTAAAGTATGAAGGGTTGATCATTTACGTTGGGCAATATCATCTCTTCAACTAATTTGTAGTTGATAAAGAAGGTCGTATAATTAAGACTTGGGTTGATATTATTAACCGTGCTAACTTTTGTATGGAAGTTCTGCATGAAAGTAATGCTCATAAGAGTATCCAAAGCCTTGATTAAAAAGTAAATGTTTTTTTTTTTATTCGGATAAGTGGATTGTTTTAACCATCCTATATTTTAGGAATAAATAAGGTCTAAAATGAATTTAAATTTAGAATAAATGAAACACCGCATTATTTTTGTGAACAAATTTAAGGAATGTTCGAACACATTTAATGAGCGTATTAATTACCAACTTGAACTCATTGGCTCTCCTTAGAATTTTCTATAGCTTCTTATCACACATTCACACATGCTATACGATGATTATAGTCTAATTTCTTTCGGTAATTGCGCGAAAAGAAAAAAAGAAGGAAAAGACAAAGATGTCCCAATTGGACCCAAGGCATCATTGGCTTATTGTCTTTGGTACATCGTTGTTCAAATGGTCGCGACAAAGAAGCTTCCTCTGTTCATTCCCAGCGGACCCAACTCTCTCTTGACAGTGAAAGTAAAAGTCTCCTTTAGGGTTCATCATTCATGGAGTTTTGCTTCTAAGGTAAGATTCTCGAGTCCTCTTTGTTTTGTTTCGCCTTTTTCTGTCAATCACTCACCTGGATGCTTTTCAGTTTCATGTTGTTGATGTTAAAATTTCCGTTATATGAAGTCATTCCGTGTTTTTCATGGTTGCAGCAGCTGAATCTTGAAGTTGGGGCTCTGTTTAATCTTTCTTAAAAATGCATAATTCTAATCAGAACATGCAAGATCAGAGGTAAGGACCATCTGGGTATCTCTCAATTTCGGTTTTTGGGTTCTTTTAGCTGAGGCTTTCAATGTTTGAACTCTTTTATCGTATGGGTCTGTGTTATACTCTCTCTGTCTCTGTGTTGGTTGTTGGTCAATCATTTCCTTTTTGTATCCTTTTTTTTTTTTTTTTGGTTTGAAGGAAGCTGAAGAAAAGCTAAGAAATTGGAATTCAAATGCAAAGATCAACTGGGTTTTTGTAGTTTTGGGGTTTTGATTGTGTATGAATATGAATTACAATATTCTTTGCTTGAGTCTTCCTGTCTTGTATTCATGCTTTTCACATACACCTCGCTTGTTTCTGAGAAATGTAGGAGAATAAGTAAAATTTTAGCATTCCATTTCATTATTAAGGGAACAAATTAGCAGAGCTTTGTATTGCTACTTGGCACAGTTGAGGTGATACTTCATATTTCCTAGATCAAAATAATATCGACCATATTATTTGATGCTTATGGTTCACTTATTATATTCTTCTCATAGATAAAATAGACGATTAAAGAATTCATTCATATGGTTTTGATAAACTTGGGGACATTCACTCTTTGATTTTTCCTTTTGAGATTAATATATCCCGCTGAGGCAATTAGAGTGTCTTTGTTTGAAGCTTATAGATTGTTCAAAAGAATGAAATTGTAGTTTGATTCCTCTTTAAGGCATAATAGTGTTTGAATGATTCAATCCATACATGGGAAGGCACAGGCACATTCCCACAACACTCTTTCCTTTTCCTATGGATTTTATGCTTTTTGTTTTGTGTTAATGAAGTGGCTGCCTTATAAATCAGGAGTAATACAGGCATGGAGGATTCCACTGTAATGACTATTGAATTTCTTCGGGCACGGTTGCTGTCTGAAAGGTCCATTTCAAGAAGTGCAAGACAGAGAGTTGATGAGCTGGAAAAAATGGTATATTCAAAGTTATGGGAAAGTTTTTGGGGTTTATCTTGTTAGATCTATTGTTCAAAGAACCTCTCTCTCCCCACATTATCTTTTACTACTTTTTACATTATTGGTTTTGTATACAATGTAGGTAGATGAACTGGAGGAACAACTTAATATTATTTCTCTTCAAAGAAAAAAGGCTGAGAAAGCTGCAGAAGATGTTCTTGCCATTTTGGAGAATGAAGGGATAAGTGACACGTCTGAGGTATTTGATTCAAGCTCTGACCAGGAATCCAAATTGGGTAATAACTTGACGAATGAACAGGAAAGCTTTGTAGTTTCAAAGGTGAGAAGAAATGAGCAGGACGAACTTTCAGGTTCGGACCTTGATTCTTCTCTAACACCTAGTAGAAGCTTGTCTTGGAAAGGTCACATTGATTCTTCACATTCTCGTGAAAAGTATAAGGATACATCCACAAGAAGACGTAGCAATTTTTCATCCATTGGTTCTTCTTCTCCAAGACATCACCTTGGGAAATCTTGCCGCCAGATAAAACATAGAGAAACAAGGTTTAGTGGTTCAGCTTCCCTTCATCTTGTTTGCGTTTATCCCTTTTATAAATCATGTGTGTGTGTGTAGAGTCCTTCTCTAAACAGGATGCCCTCTTTTTTTTTTTCTTTTAAAAGAGGGAAAGGACTACATTGTGATCAATACAATCCAATAATCCAAATGTTTCATGTTTTTTAGGTTCCCCTTTATGGATCATCTTGCAAAACTAATCCAAGTTGGAAAATGTTTAGTCATTTAATTATCCTCATGATTATTTTAGTATTTATCATAAACATTGTGTTCTTCTATTTATTTGACAACAATTAAATGATTAAACAGTTTAGATATTTATATTTTTTACGAGGATGATCTGTGAAGAGAACCTAAAAACTGAACAGTTAGGATCATTGAACCACATTGTGGATGACCCCACAATGTGGTAATTTTTTATTGTTCTTAAAACCAGAACATCCTCTTTAGAGAATCTCTATATATTGTATACACATGAGGTGATCGAATAAGGACCTAAGTGAGGACTTGCATATTAGCCTCTAGATCATATTTGAACGGTCAAGCTGTATCTAAAACACTATCACTTATTGTGCATCTTAGCCATCCATATCTACTCTAACCGTTGAGATATAAGTCCTCAACTTTGGACCTATGACATATGATAACAACTATGAACCACTGTGACCTAATTGTCTAATATCCTAAGTGTTGTTGTTTTTATTTTTATTTTTACTATTATTTTTATCATCATCATCATCTTGTTATTACTTATTATAATATTATGATTTCCTTTAAACTCAATATATAGGTGTAAAAAAGATAATTACTTCAACTAATTGACACAAAAATATTCAATAAGGAAAGCTATTATGGGAAATCAATAATAAATTTATGTATATGTAAAAAATATATGTAACTTTCATTTCTATGGATTCAAGTGGTATGTCATATTTATTATTCCTCCTCTGAATTTTCTAGCTGACAAAGATGACTGTAGAAAGAGTTGGAGTTTAACTGGTTTTGCTTATCTATTGTGATAAAGGCTACATGCATTCATACAGAGTCCATGCTAGATATTTCAGATGTATCAACCTCATCATGTTCGAAATGGTTCTATTTGT
This sequence comes from Dryas drummondii, assembly GCA_003254865.1. Taxonomy (NCBI): domain Eukaryota; kingdom Viridiplantae; phylum Streptophyta; class Magnoliopsida; order Rosales; family Rosaceae; genus Dryas; species Dryas drummondii. Next base: position 29,660 of record QANW01000720.1, read on the forward strand.
CATTCACTCTTACTAGTATTTTCCAGATCAGCACTTAAGGGGTTCAATGTTGAGCCTGCCAAGTTTGACTCTCAAGAAAATGGAGCCGCTCCTTCTTGTGAAGATCTTCTAAATTGCTCCAATCGTGGGCCTGAGATATTGAGTGAAGGTTCTGAATTCCAGGAAGAGAAAGTCTTATTAAAGAATTCACTCTCAGGGAGCAAAGAAAATCAAAGAAATAGTGACCTTGATTTCAATGGGCATGAGAGAGTCAAAGACATGGAAAAAGCGTTAGAACATCAAGCGCAACTTATTTGCCAGAATGAAGAGATGGAAAAGGCTCAAAGAGAATGGGAAGAGAAGTTTAGAGAAAATAACACCAGGACACCGGTATGCTTCATCTGAACTTGTTCATATCATAGACCATTTAAATGATTTTGCTTTGACATGAAACTTATGAAAGCGTGCCACTATTGTGCTGCATATACCATCTTGATTTAATGCAATAATGCTTGAAAGAAATGCCCTTCTGGATTATGTAATGCTAGGTCATATGTATGATATTTCTTCTTGAATTGTGCATGATTCTACAAGTTTTATCCTTTTCTGTTTTCTTTGAGGTCATGCTTGACCTATTTAAGTTCTGTCATATTATTTTCAGCACCTGTTTATTTAAATTGTTTTGAAAATATCTTACTTTTCAATAGTTGCTGTTTTAAAGTGTGTTTCATAGTGCATATCATTTAATTGGTAAAAATCACTTACAAGCAGGGATGAAAATGTCTATATTAATAGAAATGTCTGTTAAATTCACATAAACAATGGAAACTAACTTTAAACCATATAAATTTTTTGTATGAAACTTTAGGAGATACTAAGTCAATTAATAATGCATCAATTGAACATATAACTTTCATAAAGTAATATACTTGATTAATTGTATGACACATAGAATGAACTAGCACATGTATGTTCTTGAAATTCACATGCTGATGTGCAAAAACTTCTTAATTTCAATAAACATGATTGATGGTAAGTATTCTAATGGGTAATTTAATTTTAATTTTTTATTTTGATCATACTGCATAACATGACAATTTGTTTTTAAATTACATAAATGTCCATAGCTAATATTCCTACAACCAAATTTGTTTTTTAAAGGTTTGTCTTTTCTGAAAACCTATTCATTTAACCCATTAAGATGGAAATATTAGTGTATGAATGGTCATTTTCATCCTTGCTTACAAGTTAAAGCATTCAGTTCCTAAGAACTTATTTGTTGCTTTAAGTTGAAAAATGAACATACACAAGTCAGTATGGCGATTGACACTATCAACACCACATCACCATCTATGGGGCCATCACTCCATTATCATATTGCAACTAACTTTTCACCACAAACATAATCACTACCACATCAAAATATCATCAATGGCACACTCGTAACTTTACTATCACTAATTGCATCCACCACAAGCCAGCAGTGCCATTTCCAACAACCGCCACTAATGATGCTACCATTGCTACCATCACCAGTCAATGTCATCCGCTCCTCATTTTTCATTTATGCCTTTTGGCTTCTAGGCTTGCGTGTTCTTTTCTAATTAAGCTTTCGTATGCATGTGACTTGACAGTTGACGCTAACCCGACTTTTTTATTGATTGAGTTGTGTTTGGATTAAAACACGTCTTGTGAACTAGAAACTCAAGAGTTGGACCCTCTTATCTTTAAACCAAACCTATGATGTCTTGTCGGATGTATGGTGTCATATTCTAGTAGTGTCATTTTGTTTAGTGATGTCTTGTTCGTGTCGAGTACTAATCAACCCTAACTTAATTTGTTTAATTAATATTTCAGATGACTTGACATTAACCCAACTTGTTTATTAATCATGCTGTGTTTGGGTGGACACGGGTCTTGTTTACTAGAAACTCAAGCCCATCAAGTCTTATTGATCCCTACTGTGTTGTTTTCAAGTCATGTAATTTTGGGTTGAAGCAAGTAGTAGTTCCTAACTTGATCTATTTAATTCATCATGCTAGATGACTTGATATTAAACCAATGTGTTTATTAACTGAGTTGTGTTTGGGTTGACTAGATGACTTGATATTAATTCATCTTGTGAACTAGAGACTCAATAGCCCATTATCTCTATGCTAAACCCATCACTCATACATCCCCATAAAATAGAAATCCACTTGATCAAGATGTTGGCTAAATCAAGAAAAATTCTATAAGGATTTATACAATATTAGGTCAATGAATGAAAAAAAAAAAAAAATTCAGCTTCATATAATACTAGTTGAATAGGTATGTTGAGTCAAAATTGGGCTCTTTGTGTTTGACACTAACTCCACCTTTTATTATCTGTGTTAGTAGGCTGTGTCATTTTTAGGTTTGTGTCAAGTAATAGTCAACCTTAATCTAACGTGCTAATTTCATGTTAGATTTGTGTCATCTTATTGTATTGTGTTTAAAATGGCCACCCTTACCATAAGTTGTGTATTATGTTATCCATATGCCTTCAAAGCGTTGTTCTTGCCATTTTATAGGGGATGAAGATTGTTGGATACCTCACTTGGAGGCATTAGCCTCAACTCTCTTCAAGATATGTATTTTGCATATCTTTTAGTGGGCATAACAAAGATGTAAAAGCATAAGCAGACACATCATTTGAGGAATTAGGGTTCATAACTTTTTCATATAACCTTTCTTGAAATAAACATGGCATAAATATTGTTCTCCTTGTGATTTGTTGGTTTGCTGTAAGTAGCATTTCGTTTGGGTCAGTCATTCACTTTGCTGGTTGTATTTATAATTAGCGATGGTAATTTGTTTTGTCCATAAAAACTCTCTTCATTACTTTTTCTTATTGCTCTTTGGAATTTTTCATCCTCTAAACCTGGTGGGTTTTTGGGTGATATAGGATTCATGTGACCCTGGCAACCATTCAGATATCACTGAGGAAAGAGATGAGATCAAGGCTCAAACGCCATCCTCTGCTGGGATGGCTATCTCCCAACCTCAAGAGGCAAAGTCAAAGGACGGAGATGTTTGCCTAACCAAGGAAATGTCCAAAACTCTGCCAAATGGTTTTTCACCACCTTCACATGTAGATATGGGAGGGTTACAGGATCAGCGGAATAGAAGCACTGTTGCTTCAAAATCCCAAGTTCAAGAATTTGCATTCCCCACGGAAAATGGAAAGCAAAATCAAGAGAGCCTAGAAAAATATGCTCATCAACCGTCACATGGCTCTCACCATGATCCACTTTTGCACAGATCGGCCCACAACCGGTCATCAGATGCCTCTTCTTCTGAGGTAGGCAGTAGTTTCCATAAAGGAGGTGCTTCAGGAAGCAGAAATGACTTATATGCATTGGTGCCTCATGACTCGCGGGGTAGGTTGGGTGGTGTACTGGATGCTCTTAAACAAGCAAAGCTATCACTACAACAGAAAATGACTAGATCGCCACTAGTAGATGGTATGTCTGTCCATAAATCTATTGTACCGTCTGTTCCTGCTATACAAACTAGACACAGAGTAGAGATTCCTGTTGGGTGTGCTGGCCTTTTCAGACTACCAACTGATTTTGCAGCTGAAGAAGCTGCGACTCAAAGTAGCTTCCTTGGTTCTTCCTTACCATCTGCAAGGAGTTGTCCTGAAAATGGGGTTTCAGTGACTGCTACTGATGTATTCGTCATGAGCCCTTATGCTGAGACTAGACCAACCTTTTCTACTAATGCTGCTGATCGATTTGCCACCAGTCCTTACATTGAGACTAGACCAAATTTTTCTTCTAATGCTGCTGATCGATTTGCCACCAGTCCTTACATTGAGACTAGACCAAATTTTTCTTCTAATGCTGCTGATCGATTTGCCACCAGTCCTTACATTGAGACTAGACCAAATTTTTCTTCTAATGCTGCTGATCGATTCGTCACCAATCATTATGTTGAGACTAGACCAAATTTTCCTAGTAATGCTGCTGATCGATTTGTCACTAACCCTTACCTTGAGACTAGATCAAATTTTTCTGCTGATAATGGATTTCTCAGTGGCCGCTATGCAGAATCTGGGTCGAGAGCTTCTACTCCGAAGCCACATTTTGATCCTTACTCTGATATGGGCCTACCCTCATCCAGATATTCCAATCCCAGCTATCCCACCAACTATCCCAGCTATCCCAACTATCCCTCTGTTCCAGACCCAACACCATGGATAAACTCTGATGAAGTATTAACAAGAGCCCTACCAAGAAGGCCAGTTGGGGCACCTGCAGATCGTTTGCCATATTATGATGACCATATTCGACATAATACGTATAGATAGTAGCAACTGTTGCTTAGTTATCCACAGTGAAGCTTAGTAGTGAATAGTGGTTTTGTAGATTGGTTTTGAAGTCAAGGCCCTAAAAGGCAATTTTTTCTATTGCTTGTTTTGTTCTTCCCAGCTAAGGTTTCTGTATTTATTGAAAGAGGTGAGATTGTACCCGCATGCCCCACCATTTATGCTTCCATCTTATATTGTCTTCTGTTTCCTTTAATGACTCATTAAAAGAATTCTTTGCGTTTCTGTGTATATGTGCACCTACCCGCGCATTTCACTCTGGATAGGCATAAGTTACTTGGGGCTGAAATCTGGATAGACTAGACTATGCACAAATCTGTTCACAGGTCCAGAATCATGGAACCTTGTCAAGTGTCAACAACTTGAACTCGGCTTCAGTTCTAATTTCTGCAGCATTAAGGACACATTTCTTTACTAGTTGTTAATTCCACAATAAAAGGCATATAATTCTTTTAGGGTAAGTTTGGTAATTATGATTGAATTAGATGTGTTATCTCATTAAATTTAGAGTGTATTGAAGAAAAACTAAATGCTAACTTCTCTCTTTTGTTCAAGTTAAAAGAATAATAACGATTAGTCCTAAGGAAAACTTCCCTTTCGATTCCCGCAAAATGGTATATATTAACTCATTTTCTTTCTTAACTTGGACAAAATTTTTTACTTGGTCTTTATTTTCATTTCTTTCTTCAATATACTTTGAATCTTGTGAGTTAGCATATCCAATCAAATCCTAGACATCAAACTTTAGTTTGATCTTAGGTCCTCTGCAAACATTTGCGTATGGCATTTCCTAGTGGAGTACTGGGCCTAAATCTGAAAGAGGGTGGACCGTTGGGGAATGGGGGTTAGTTAAGGTGAGACAAAATATAATTAAGAATTTTCATTTTCTTGAGTGCTGACTGCTGGAGACAATATATTTGGGGACAACCCAAAAAATTGCTCGCTTAGTCCATCTTTCTTTAACAATTTCTAAATCCAACTTTAGAAACAAAAATAAAGAAAATCCCTCAATCCCTGTCGGACCTTCTATGACCAACTGACCATGAAGATCACAGAGGATACGTTATGTCTCACCATAGAGGTGCCTTGGCCACTGGCTTTAGTAGGTTGTGTTGTACATTTCGCTCAAATTTGTCAAAAGGTGGTTATGCAAATTTGCTCGGTTACCCTATATTGTTTTTTTTTTTTTTTTTTGTAAGTTATAATCTTTTCACCCCTTAATAAAATTAAACAGATTTTATTTTGAAAATATCCTCATCTTCTTAGGGGTGGTATATATTTTTTTACTATAATATCATTCAAATCACTTGAGACGAAATTAGCGGGTTTAGATTGACTATTACTTGATACGATTATGAATATGACATGACCTACTAATACGAATAATAAACATGTATGTTTAATATAAAACACGACTAATCCAATTTTAACACGATAAATTTGAATTGACTAGTTTTTATGAAAGAGATTGAATAACTTTTTTGTCATTATATAATTATTGTTATTTTTTTAAGGATTTTTCTACTATCATATAATTAAGTATATAAATTTTTTGTCATATTGATGGAGGCAATCAAACGTTTGACCTATCCTAAATCCTCACCCCTTTGGATTTCGAATATTTCACACAATATGTGCATGACACGATAATATATAATTAAACATTAAAATATGACAAGTTGTTTGGTCTTTTGGAACCATTAAAACCTTTTAGATTAATTGAAGGGTGAACATCTTTCTAAATACAAAAAGAAGAAAAAAAGAAAAGAAAATGTATCACATAAAAAGGAGATATATATAGAAGAGGTGAAATCCAAGACTTTTTAGTGGAGACCATATTGCAAGTTATATGCAAGCCCATTGATTCCTTCTCCTACAAAGTTGCACCAACTCCTCCACTACTCCATCTATCTCTTCATCCTCTTTCTTTTTCATGTTGTCTCTCAATTCCAAAGACTTTCTTCTCACACTCTCTCCAGTTTTCTCCACGACCACATCTCTAATCACTTTTGCTATCTCTTCATGTTGGAACCTCCCATCTACTCCCATTCTCTTAACCTCCACACCAACACCAACCTTCTCAACTACTCTAGCATTCAATGGCTGGTCAAGATGCATAGGCATGGCTATAATTGGAACACCAAACTGCATGCTCTCCATCACAGAGCTCCATCCACAATGGCTCACAAACCCACCAATGCTAGAATGCTGCAATATTTTTGCCTGTGGGGCCCAACCCTTCACTATGAATCCTCTCTTTCCTACCCTCTCTACAAACCGTTGTGGCAGTACCTCTTCAATCCCAATTTCCTCTCCCACAGGAAACCTAATAACCCATATAAAACTCACTTTGCTAAGCTCTAAACCATGAGCTATCTCTTTTATATCCTCCTTGGATAAAAAGTACTCACTGCCAAAAGATACAAACACAACCGAAGATCTTTCCCTCTTGTTTAGCCACTTGATGATTTCTGTTTCCTCACCTTCTTGATCTATAGCATCTTGAACAAGTGGACCAACAGGCACAATCTTCTTATCCAATAAATCAGAGGCATAATCAATATATTCTCCTTCAATCTCTCTGAAAGTCTTCAACAAAATGATGTCAAACGATCGATCAATGCACTGTTGTACACGGACTTCGTCCTTGATGTCATTTGATGAAGATTCCAACAGGTTGTTGAACTTATCATTCTCATAATCCCGAAGATAGATTTCCGGAAATGGAAATTTGACACTCGGGTTGTTCTTAAAATGACTGCAAAATGAAGCCAAGACAGCGCCAGTGCAGAAGAACAAGACGGATGGAATATTTTGTGACGAAGCTAAAGACGGTGCCCATGGTTGAAGAAAATCGAATACAAGCAAATCGGGGGTTAGGGTTTTGAGGATGTTGGAGAAGTTGCTGGACATGTCAAAGGCCTTTTTGAGAGTGGACATGAGATGGGGTGGGAGGCCATTGGTGGTGTGGTAGTGAGGAGGGAGCTCAGGCAAGTGGGGAAGATGTAGCTCCACAAATTCAATAGAGAGAGAGTATTTTTGGGAGAGTTTTGGTTTGATGGACATGAGGTTTACAGGTGTGGAGCAAAAAAAGATGTGGAAGTTTCTGGTGGTGAGCTTCTTGGCTAGTTCTAGGAAGGGAGATATGTGACCATGAGCTAGCCATGGAAGCATGAGAACACTCATTTTTGAATGCTTGGAATCCATTTTCTTTGCTTATGGACTCGTAGTTTGTTTTTTTGGTGGCATATATAATGATCCAGACTTCCAGAGATGAGTGAGGGAGAGAAACGTGGCCAAAGACAAGACTAGAGTCTGAGTAACGTGGATGCTTCGCATGAATGGTTAGTGTAATTGCATGCGTAACTGTTGACGTACGTTTAATTGGATAAAACTTGGAACAAATTGAGAGTGATTTGAACGTACTTCTCTTCTTTGTTTGGCCTGTATATGTAAGATCGATCAAGCCAACAAACAAAACGACAAATAAAGTATAACCACAAAAGAACCAAACGGTAAAGCATCGATCTGATGGGAATTTTTTTCCGGTCTAAGAATACTTTTTCTACTACAAACCAGTTGAATCAAATTCTTGACTAAGGTTGGGTCTTGTAGTGCGACTACCTAATATTACAGCGTATTATGTGTACTACGTACTTATATCAATAAATTTTAAATTTTATTTGAAATAAGCATATATGTCAATATATTATTGAATAGTTGCTTGTTTTATTTTAATATTTTAGTTTAAGTTTTTTTTATGTGGCATAGTCCAATTGGACTTTCATAGTTGCTTGTTTGCTCGATGTATTGTCATCTTGATATTATTTATTACATCTCTCATTGTTTTGCTTAAGTAGTGTGCATTTGAATGCCTTAATTATAAAATTATTTCAAGTTTAGTAATTAATTAGTTTAATTAGTATGAGTATTAGTTGAATTTGAAGTTCTTTTTTGGTACACCCAAACCGCTTAACCAAATCAAACTACACATACTAGTCTAGTATGAGTTGTTTGGTTTAGTTCATTTTACGAAGTACATGTTTTTGTGTCAAACTAAACCAATCAATTCATTTTGTTATACTTTATTTTGGTTCATTTTGCAGTTTGATGACCAAATCGCATTGTACCGACCCCTTCATAATCGAAGCTGTTCATTTTTAAATCACCCTTTAAAGATTATTTCTGAAAAAATTTAAATAATTAAAAATATTTAGTCATGTAAATGTTATCAAGCAAACAAATTATTTTGGTACCAGTTAAATTCATCGTCTATTTATTTGATAATAGTTACATCAGCAAATAATTTTTTATTTGATTTATTTTTTACAGAAATTATTTTTAAAGGTGGTTTAAGAAATGAACATTTCTGTTTATGATACTACCCTGGGAATGAGAAAAATAAAAAAGAATGTTGGAAGGAGAAGATAGAAAAGAGAAATTAGCTAGCATACATTCCTCTCAGAATAATACAGTTTTTCTCTTATACACATACGAGTTTGTAAACATTAATGATGTAGTCCCTGTTTTACTATTTAGTAGTAAATTACGATTTAGTCCTTGTAATTTGGTCCATGTTCCATTTTGGTCATGTAATAATTAATTTTAATTTTGTTAATTTTATTTTTTATAGTTTACTAAGTGTTGCAATTGAAGGACAATCTTTTAATTTCAATAAATGGTTGGACGAAATAAGCACATGAGAGGCATGAGTCCGGGTATTATTTTTGTCCCAAAATAAAGCGAGGTATCTACAACAACAAAATATCTCAATTGGTGCCTCTCATATAAAATAGTTGTTTTTGCAATAAATTAGTTTTTAAGAACTGATCCAAAGCATAAAATAGTTCTAGAACTGATATTTTCATATATTTAACCGAGGATAATGTTACAATTCATAGTAACAAAAACTAAATACAAGGACATGATTGAAAAATCAAAACCAAAGAGTCCTAGCCTAATTAAGAAAACACCCACATTACAGAAACCAAATTTATCCCCAATCACTTTAATTTGAAATCTCTTCTTGTACGTTGCAGCCTTCCATCTACTCTCATTCTCTTAACCTCCATACCAACACCAACCTCCTCCACTAGTCTACCATTAATTAAATGGTTGGTCAAGATGCATAGGCATAGCTATCGATTTAAGGACGTCAGTACAATTATATATGGGAAGATTGAGAGTAAGTATATCATTATATTAATTCACTGAAGAAATGATTTCTTTTTGCAAATATATTTATCAAAAGTCCTAATAATTCTTACAGTTTAACGAAATATGGTTGCAATATTATAAAAGCTAGACATGATTCTTTGGCTTAATTCATAATCATGGCTAGCTTACCATATATGGAAGACATCAACTAGCAGGGGGAAGACAACCCCGCCTAGAAGTAACTATCATTAAACACATAAATGGAAATATAATGTCAAATCAAATATACATCGATTCAAGAAGCTAGGATAGAGGAAATATATAGTCAGATTTTATTCAAGCTCAAACATCTACTTTCAATTTCACATTTGACATCGAAGAAGTATGATGACATTACAGGATGCATAGAATCTTCGATTCTACTCACCTTTGAACAAAGATGTGAATTAATTAATTTGTAATGTGTTATCAATAATTGATTAACAGTTCGTATATATCAGCAAAAGGAAACGTGTAAATATCTAGGGTCCTAGCTACTTGCTAGGATGACAAGTTTAACCAATTGAATGTCAAGTTATTGTGGATAGACCCTTCCCTTACAGTGAAATTATTACATGAAGTGTTTATTTATAAGAGATCTTCTAGGCATAAGACTAAATACAAAACTGTAAAGGGAATCAATTTCATTAAGTTTAGTAAAAACACAATTCAACACCTCTGCGACTCTAAGCCCTAAGCCTTCCAAAAATGCGGCTCCTCCATTTCTGCCCGCTGAAATCCCAACAAAACATAAAGTCGACAACAGTTGTACTATTTGTTGTTAGAGGGTATGAGTTGCTTTCATGCTCTTGCTCTAAAATGTCGGCGGGAACCTTTCGTAGCTTTTTGAAAAGTTTGATACACTTAATTGCATGTAGCTAGAAATAGTGCTACGTACGCATATTAGATTAATGTTCATCGTGTTAAAATAAAGACGTACTCAAGATTAGGGGTATAACATAATCTAATTCGTATCGAATTTTTGTACAAAATAAAAGTGAAGACATACTCAAAATGTTGCTAACGAGCATAACTAATATTGCATAATTGAGGGCGGCTTTGATTTTTGGTGAAGGAGTGGTTTTCTCGATGGTTTTTGGTGAGAAGTAGTTATCTTGAGAGAATAACTCCACATTAAAGAGCCGACGACACTTAACAAAAGGAGAAAATAACAAAACTGACATTAAAATCAGCAATCATAAGCTAATAAATAAGGTCATGAAGAATATCTTGAGACAAAAAAGGTTGGACTTAACCAATGAAATATAATGCATAAGGTGATCACTTCTTGATGAAGTCCAAGAACGTACAAATTTTCATGGAATAATGAGACGTTTATGAATTTTGCCTTCCTTATGCCTTCCCTATAACTAGGTAGCTAGTTTATGTTCATGTCTGGTTTAGTATACAATTTCTGGATTGATATATTCAAGATTCTGATAGTCTGTCAACTATAAATACATATTCTAGATTCTGATAGTCTGTTAATATGTACTGTCAACTAAATTTGGTATTGGTATGCGGAAAAAATAAAGAAAACAAAAAAAATAGAATACATAAACTCACACATAATTCTTAAACTGAGGATTGTTAGATAGCTAATATTAGCTTCAACTTATATTAATATATGCTTCAACTTAATTTGACATGCATGTTAATTATATCATTTAAATTAAGAAATAATTTAACACCACACCAAATATATACAATCAAACTTCGACAAGCTCTAACTCTTCATCAAATATAAGAGATGAATATATTTACTTCAAACTCATTTCTTTCTAGCTCTTTCTCATCAAATCTATCTCTATTTATTTCCCGTCATGCAAAGTTTTCCAAATATTCTATATATATATATATATGTTCATTAGAATGATTTATATATGCTTATATAGATGAGCACCCACCTATCCCCTGTGTAAGTCAGTTGCTAAAACTTAAAAGAAAGATAGGTGTACCGTGAAACTAAGACTTGGTCGGTGGGTGCATTGATCAAGTAATAGAATTTACAACATACTAGTTGTTTTAAAAATACTCACAAGTGTACAAATCTATTGGAGTACTATAGATTTGTAAGAGCGAGGTCGAGACCACAGGGATTGCATAAACCCTAAACTTTATAGGTAAACAAACTATATAACTACATAAGATAAAATCATCCTAAGCATCTTATGTGAAAAATATTATTTAAATGACATATAATCAAAAGTATTTATATATAATCAAAATTTACACACTACAAAATCCTGTCTACAACTCTACAACCAAAACCTGGTTTTGAACATTGAAGGAAACATTGGTGAATCATTGTTTTCCTACAACCAAAACCGTGGTGGAATCAGGATTTGAACTTGAGTAAGCTAAATCTCTAGACAATTTTTTTTCTTAGTAAAAAAAAATATAGGAACTTGAAAAATAAAACCTCGATGGTACGAGAAATTTTATTAATATTAAAAAAAGATATACTTAGTCAGGGGGAACATATTGAACTTTACCCCTCAAAATGCATATCTATACAAACATTAAAATATAAAAAAGAAAATAGTAAATGAACATATAATGCGATTACAATTTAATACTATCTAAATCTTGCCCTATAAGGTCCCATAGCATCAAACTCATCGATGACAGATCATAATCAATATTATCAGCAAATTCTTTTTCAATGTGCAAAAGCATACAATCATCAAAAAACTCATCTTTTATCTTGTTTCGAAGTTTATTTTTAATGATGTTCATAAATGAAAATGCTATTTTTGTGGTTGCTGTAAAAACAGGAAGGGTTAACACTAGACAAATCAATTTGTAAATCATAGGGAAGAATTCTGACTTTTTTTGTTTCAACTAGTCGTCTACATAAATCAAGAGAAGAAGCTGTATTCTTAAAGTTCAGATCCTTTCGCATAACTTTCTCATAATATACACACTTTGATTCTAAAGAAAGCAAATCACTTGGACAAAAATCTTGAAGATAGAACTTCTTAGCAAGAGTGCATATATCTTTAGTGTCAAATGCTTCAAAATTATCACGAGGATCCAAGGTTGAGCTAAGAATAAGAAGTTCTGATGATTTTTCTATAAATCTACTATGTAACTCCCTCAACTGAAAATCTATTACAAACTTAAATATATTTATACAATAATAATGCTCATTTGTAATATAATCTTTTTGCTGGCAAGAACGACCTGTACCATGCATATAACGAGCACTCATATCATGCATTTCAATGTTATGCTCTTTACAAAATGATTCAACACTTACCATTAAAGGATCCCAACCATCATCTTCTCTCATCTTTTGCAGAATTGATTTTGTTTCTACAACCATTTCCAAAGCGGTTAAGATGTCTAAAGATTTTTTCTGCAATTTTTGACAAAGCCAATCAGTGATTTTCATAATATTTTTCATCAAAAGCAAGCAAAACATAAAATCAAAAGACTTTATATGTTTATAAACACTCTTAGCTTCTCCTTGTATATTTCTATTGGGTCCATTCTCAATCATATGTTCAAGAGTTTTCTATGTTGCACTAAATAATTCAACCATAAAAAATGGAACGAAAATGCGAGCCCCAATGAGTAGCCCCAGCTCGTTGCAAAATGCAAGCCTGATTAGCCCCTTTACCTGTTTCAAGTCGTTCAACAGCTACCAAATCTTCGATTTCTTCTTCTTTAATAGCTTTCAACTCAGAATGACGCTTGGCAGAAGAATCCACAAAATTCACAATTAGATTTAAACTTGAAAAAAATTTCCAAATATCATGCACGTACCCTTTTAGCGGAAGCATTTAATGTTAGTTGTAAACGATGAGCAAAACAATACACGTAATATGCATATGGACAATCTTCAAAAAACAATGTTTTTAATCCATTTCATACACCACTCATATTGCTAGCACAATCATATCCTTGGCCACACATGTTTTCCACTTGAAGATTGTATTTAACAAGCACTTTACATATCTCAGTTTTAAGAGTTTGTGAAGTAGTGTTAGGAACACTCACAATTTTAAAAAACCGTTCTCGGATAAATCCACCACAATCAACAAATCTTAGAATAATAGTCATTTGTTCCTTACTAGATACGTCAACTGCTTCATCAATAAGAACACAGAATTTTGCATAGGCAATTTTCTCATGAATCTGGTTCCTCACTTTGTTACCAAGAATATCTAGGATTTGCTTCTGAATCAATATATGGAGAATTATACTTGGCGTTTCCAGGAGCGTTTTCTAAGACAACTTTTTCAACTTCTGGATTCATTCTTGAAAAAGATTTTAGAACTTCGTTGAAATTTCCCCTATTGGATGAGTTAACTAATTCATCATGGCCTCTAAAAGCAATTCCTTGGTTTTCTAACAGCCTTACACTCTTTATTGTAGCTTTAAGTCTCAACCGATTTTCTTCCACTTCTTGTAGTGATTGTTCCTGAATTCTTTTCTCAATGTGTTTAGATGAGTCTCTTAAGTTATCTCATTTTTCCATTGCAGTATTATGTAGGGAATTAATGGTCCCCACATGATGTAAAAAAGCACAATTTTTTTCATTGTTAACCCTTCTCCAATCTTTGTACCCAGTAACAATTAATGAATGTCGAATGATGAGATGTCTCATTATCAAAAAGTGAAGCATAGGAAACAAAATGCTTTGTCAAGACTAACAAAATACTCAAGCCAAAGAAATTTTTTGAACCAAGAAGACTGAAATCTACGATTTTGTTGTCCATCAAAGGAGCGTGGATAATCCTCTAACTCAATTTGATATGGTCCTAAAAGAATATAAGCTCTCCGAACATTATCCTGTTTATTCACAGGATATTTCCAAATTGCAAGACGATCTTTAGGTTCACGTACAAGAGAATTGGTATCAACTTCTTGATCAAAGTCGACCCTTTGAGTTTGAGACTCGACTACCGAAGACTCAAAAGGGGGAGGTTCAGAAGGGATCTCACTTGAGGATTCATCACTAGCTCTCTTAAAATATGAAAAAATTGTTTTTCTTCGCTTGGTTTTTTGTTTCTCAGACATTATAACCAATGAATTTTATATCAAAATATAAATATTTGTAAGCATATGCTCGAAAAAAATATGGCAACACAAATTTCATATAAATTAATTTCACCAATCATACCAACAAATTCTAATTGAAAGAAACACTAACATACGAAATTACTAACCTGGCAAGTGGCTTCCAATAGTAGCAATAAGCAAGCTCAACAAAGAGCAGCAATTCAGCAACATATACAAATTAAATCTGAAAATCTCCTAAATAAAATGCAACAGAAAAATATTAATAATTTGTGCTTTCTCATTATATTCAAATGGAATAAGATTAAACCATAATCTTAAACTCTAAACTCTAAATTAAATTTTCAATTCAAATTAATAAATAAAAATTAAATTAAATATTGAAAAATAACTCAAAATTATACTTACTTAGGCATGAGATTGATTTAGAAGAATTGATTATAAGTTGGAGATTGGTGATGAAAGAATAAAGGGGAGCAATTTTTTTTATATATTTGATGCTTGTGAAAGCTTCTAAAATTTGAATAAAGGAGGACTCGAGGAGAACTTTGAAAGTTATTATGATTCTATGAATACATACCTAATATTAGATATAGGCTTATAGCTATGCAGCTTATGTTAATTACCTTAATAACTTAAAAACTTTCTTTTTGACTTTTCAAATTCTATAGCTATTGGACTTGATATATATATTATGTATATAGTCACTTTTTTTTAACAAAATTTTCGGCTGGGTTAAAACTGTCTTTTTGACTTTTCAAATTCTATTGTTATTGGGCTTGATATATATATATATATATATTATATAGCCACTTTGTTTTTAGAAAAATTTTCGGCTGGGCTATACATGTATCTCCTTTCACCCCTGAACCAAAAACCAAAAACCAAAACCTATACTACATTATTTCTTTTACCCTATTCTTGTATCAATTACACGATAAAGAAAACATTGGTAAATCATTGAATATTGTAAATAGAATTATTAAACTATACGTTTAGTAAATGAATGTCATATTTTTCATTCAAGATTCTTTTTAAAACTCTTAAATAAATCCTTCCTTTTTTGTGTAGATGAACATTAATTTGAATTACACCATAAAACAGTTTTTAACAAGTACAAAATTTGAAAGGTGGACAACGATGCCCAACAAAAAAATATTTCGATCACCTCAAACCATTATTAAAAGAAATTATAAAAAAGTGTTATATAGATGTAACAACCAAGTAACATTTGGAGGTTTGACCAAGTAACTAGACAACACTGTTATGTTGCCTTTAATAAAAAGCAACACCAGAAATTAAAATGAGTATATAAGTACATATCACAAATTAAGACATTTACCACAGTGATTTTGTTGGTCAAGACCCTTACTCCATAGAATACTTGGACTTTAAGGTGAAAGTTCATGAATTAAAAGACAAGTGTTATAATGGATTAGTAATATAATTTTTTAAATATATGAATTAAGGTAAAGACCCTTACTGCATAGAGTAATTTTATTTCTCAAATTATTATTGACTATAGCGGATTAGTAATATAATTTTCTAAATTTCTTGCAGTAAATTGAAAAATTGTCAATGTTGTACTCTCATCATTTTCTCCAATCACAAAAGGAGAGATTTGTGTTCCCTGTAGTGAAATTTCACAAGCTCCACTACATGAAAGAAGTAGATGATGGTAACAACAACTTAGTGCAATAAGAGGAAAGGTAAATGACATATGTTTGAAAAATGCAAGTTAAAACAAGAATTCCAACACAAGATAAAATTTTTATTATGCATAGAAATCGATGCAGATAATAGGCATGAACTATGTACAAGAATAGTTGATTATGTTACCTCAAAATAATACACATCTCATTTCCTTTGACCTTGAGGAATTTGAAGCGAACACCGTCTTATTCTAGGTGTTTCTGGAATTTTTGTTCCGGTCCCGACTTTCCTAAAGACGAAGACCATTATAGTGTTGCTAGTGGTAGTAGGGTTATTAAATACAGCTTGGTGTATTTGATATTGGTATAAGCTCAGCCGCGCATATATTATTTTTTACATATCCATATAGAGGACGACATATATTTGTTTTCATCGTCGTATCATCATTTTAGCGAGGCAGAGTTTCCATAATAGGAAGATCTTATTCACCAAGCGTTTGGATATAACGCTGAGGAATTGGGCTAATTAAATACAGAAATACAAGCAATGATTATACCATCATTACTCTCTGGTGATAAGGCTTCTGCTTCCTTTCTCTTCATCTTCTCATGTTTCTCTTCTGCTTCTTCTTGTGTGTTGACTTTAACTACAAACATAGCTATCACATTAAAATTATTCAGTCTACATATCACAATGTGTTAACTTGAACTAAAGACATACCATTTACTTTTTGTGTGTTGAACATTTCTTGTTGATTTTGATCCATGATTTTCTAATTTTTTTTTTCTATATGAGGACTGATCGAGGTTGTATCAATTTTTATGAAAAAAGTATCTTCTTAGTAAATGGAAGAATCAAAGTGGTTACTTTACTGAAAGAAGACTTCATTGATTTTGGTGATACATATTATCGATGAGATGATTTTGTAAATCTTATGCAGTTGTATAAACGACTATTTGAGTATCATGGTGAGCCTATCCCCTTTGAATTGTGGCATATGTGTCAGACCATGAAGTCAATATTCTTGATGAGTGAGTGAGTGATTTATGATCGTTTGATTCATATAAATGGCACGAGTTTTGAATAATTTTTTGAGTTTTAGAGATTCTAGGATGCTGGTGTTTTGAGAGTTGGGTGAGAATATTTTTCATTGTAATTGTGAAAACTTGGATTATTTACTTTAATTATGATATCATACTAATCAATAAAAAAAAAAACCACGAAGAAGGATACGACCAATATGATATCATAATTAAAGTTTATGAGTCATACTTAATTAGTTCTCTAATAATATTTCCCAATTGGTGAAGCATAATAATGGTTAAGAAGTAAATAATAACTTAACGACATTGTTGAGGAATTATTTGAACGAATTATTTACTTTATTTAAGATTGAGTTAACGTAATAAAATTATATTGAAACTTGCACTATGAGCACACTTATTGTGTGTAACAATATCTTCTATAGTTGTGTTTTTAATATTTATGCAAATTAAAAAGTAAAGTAGATCTTAGTATATTACATTCCATCTTCTATAAATGATTGTAATTGAGATAGAAACCAGATTGTGTTTCTAGATCTGGACAAAAGATGAAGTGTCTAATGAATTGGGGTTAAAGTTTCTAAAATATTTATTTTAAAAAACCCTTTAGGACACTTGAGAAAAAAGGGTCTAGAAATTAAATAACAATATTAGAGGATGTTTTTAACATTTACCATCCTAACTCATTGTTAAAAAACAAACAAACGTCATTGAATTGCTACTTATGACTCCTTAGGACGCTTAATTAAAACCAGTCCTCTAGATCATCTTTCTCATTTACTCATGTGTCCTCTATTGAGCTTTTTGTAGTAGTGAAGGTATATTACCTTCCATGTAAGTATATATTTTATGAACCTTTAACTACTTTGCGAATGCATACGATTCCGAGGAAATATTCTCTAATTCAATTACTAAGTTATTAAATTTTAATTTAACGTAGTCAATTGATTTCTAAATGAATTAACTAACCAAAACATGAAATAGATAACTCAAACTATCAGCTGAAACATGACTGTTGAATAAATATGATCATATATATGAAGAGATAAAAGGTTTGAACTCTAAGAGATCTAGTTGCTTCCGCTAGTTCTCTCTAGCTTGTTTTAATGCTATGAACAATTTCAGGCAGTTCTCTCTTCTTGTCCTTGAACAGTGATCCATGATAGATACTCAAATTTCATATGTCCAGCTGATTGTAGACAATACTCATGAAAACTATGATATCGATATGGATGTCCTACACTAGCAATCATAATAATATATATCAACATTTGAGGAATTACACGATCTCTTCAGACTCTTCTCCATCTCTGCACTCAACCAAGTCAATATAAAAAACCGTAGAGAACTTGGAGAAATCCTCGTATTGATCTGCATGAACTCTCTCTCTCTTTCTCTCTCTCTCTCTCTCTCTCTCTCTCTCACTTCAGACTCTTCTTCCAACTTATGGAAATTAAGATATGTTATGTGTTTGAAAATATTTAAGGAAATCAATCTATATGACAACCTGACT
Source organism: Dryas drummondii (assembly GCA_003254865.1). Lineage (NCBI taxonomy): Eukaryota > Viridiplantae > Streptophyta > Magnoliopsida > Rosales > Rosaceae > Dryas > Dryas drummondii. Next base: position 48,423 of record QANW01000720.1, read on the forward strand.
ATGAGATCCTATATCAATTAATTCTATGAAACAAAAAATCAATGAATCTGTAAAAAAAAGCCAGTGCATTTGTGAAAATCAGTGCAGAAAAAGTTAGTGCATCTGTAAAAATATAACAAGTGCATATGCGAAACTAGTGCATCTGTAAAAAAAAACCAATGCATTTATAAAATACAATAAGTGCATCTGTAAAAATTCACAAAGTGTCATTTACACAAACTTATTAGGTTATAGTTCTTTATATCAAGTTTATTAGTGGTTTAGTACTTGGAGCTAATTTACTATTTTTAAATGGGTATAAAAGTGTGATACCCAAATTTGGGGTTCAACATTATTGGTGGTGCAAAAGCTAAAATATAAAAGTTTGACACTATTTGAGGACCAAAATGAGTTTGGGTCACAAATTTTGGCTCCCACCATAATAGAAGACCTTACAACAAATGGGTCCAAAATCTTTCTTTCTATCTTAGCAAAAAAAAAAAAAAAATTATTAATAAGCCACAACATATAACATTTTTTAGTCATAAACTCAAACTTTTAATTTATTTATTTTTAAGTCACAAAATATATATTTTAAGCCACAATTTAAGAAAAATCAAGTATGGAGCATTCAATACTATTTAAACTTAAGCATACCCAAGTTTTAGTTAAATTAATTTTTGAATTCTTTTGAGAGCTTAGGGTTTATGGTATAGTCTTTAGAATTAAGGACTAAAGCCCTAAAACCTTAAATATGAAATCATAAAACCTAAACTCTAAATGTTTAAACATTAAAACAATACAACATTATTTAAATATAAGTATAATTTTACGAAATTAAAACATTTAGTTTTAAGCCACTCTTTGTGTCTTAAAAATAAATAAATCTTTTATATGAGTTTTTAAGCGAAATTTACAATTTTTTTTTTTGTGATTTTTTGCTAATTTACTTTAAAAAAATAACGTAAATGATTATAAAGTCCAATTTTAGACTCTCACTACTTTTAAGACCCAGGTCATTTTTTGGTTTTTGAAGGAGGCCCAGTTTATACCAAATCGGTCCTCTCTTTCGTCTCCATCATTCTCCGTCTATTACTCCGTCTCTCTGCCTCTTCGTTTCTCATTTCTCTCATTTATCTCTCCTCACCCTCATTCTCTCTATTCTGTATAGGACCTCCATAGGTGGCGACTTGAAGAAGAAGATCGACGGCTTGAGAACCATTGTGAGAAGATGAGCCACTGTGAGAACAATTTGAGAACCACCAGTGCTGACTATCATATCCGGTGATCTGCAATTTCTGGCGACACCAAGGTGTCGAACCACCACTAGTCGATTCCTCTCGTCGATCTGAACTCTATGGTGTCATTCTCTCACTTCCACGACCTTTGTAGGAGGCGACTCAAAGAAGAAGATCAACGGCTTGTCGCCATCAACTTGTTTTTCGATGACGGTGCGACTGTTGGTGACCACCAAAATATTCCTTGCGTTGAGAGGAGTTTGATGGTGTGGTTGGATTGTTCATTCGACCACTAGTTGCAGCGAATCAAAGCTTGGAAGTCAGCACCTTCTCTCCCTGTTTTCCGACGAGTCCGATGGCGGCTCCGGCCGATTTTGGTATATACTCTCTCCCCTTAACATCTTCTACTTGTTAGTGTAATTGATTTGAGTTTGATTGTTGGTAACTGGAAAATTTCTAATTTAAAACCCTAGGCTACCTTAAATAATTCTCCAAATCCTATTCCTATCATGACAACTATTCTTTTTTTTTTTTTCCTGGAAATATCAACCATTACAAACAAATATTAGCAAAAATACTTAAGCTTCACACACAAAAAACCAATAGTACAAATATTGACTATGAAACATTTTCACAAGCATTTTCGAGGTGACTGTCATCACACTTACTAGGCATGTGTATACAATAAGTATGCTTTGAAGAGCCAATATGATACAAGCATACACCTCCAAGTGATATATTAAGATTGTTATGTTGGATTGATATGACAAATTGAGATGTTACTAGAATAAAAATATAGTTGTGCAATCGTTATCAGAGCATGAGTTTGTTGAGTGTTGCTAATTATTATTAGGTGTTAATGGATTTGTGTTGCAAACCATCATATGGTAGATGTCAGATCATTTTGGGTTTAGTTGTAATTAATTGAAGTTGATAATGGTATAGAACATGGAAAGGTTTAATTCCAGTAGATTACAGTATCTCATCCTCTGGCCCTTGTTTGCAGTATCTTCTAGTTAGGTATCACGATATGATAGCAATTTCTCACATGATCATGCATATTTTGAATCCAGTTATTATTTTAATCAAGTTATCCATTGACCATGAAAAATTAGATTATTGTGCCTCTGCGAAGCAAGAAGAGCCATGTTTGAGCAACCAGGTAGCTCTCTCTACATATTTTTTGCGCATTCACACACACTTGTTTTAATGTGCTTGCATTTATCAGTCTTGCTTTTGCTAAGTATTTAACTTTCTATTTTTCTTTCGACAGAAATGTCATGTTAAAAACAAGGATATCCAGAAGTTTCAAGTTATTTTTCTTTTTCAACGGAATTGTGATTCTGTTTTAGTTTGTTGTAATTGTGTTATAAGTTTATAATTCATTTAGTTATTTATGCTTTCACAGTGATTGTATTAAATTTAAATTATATTATCTAATTTATTATTATTGTTATTATCAAACAATAACAATACTTGATTGCTACTATTGTGCAGTAGCAGTAGGTGATTGCTACTGTCGGGCAGTAGCAATAGGTGATTGTTACTGCTAGGTAGTAGTAATAGATGATTGTTATTACTAGGCAGTAGTAATACGTGATTGTTACTGCCGGACAGTAGTAATAGGTGATTGAAAAAGATTATGGATGTTTCATCTTGATTCTTTGTGTTTTATGATGGTTATTATTTAACATGTTTATGAAATGAAAAATACCTAAATTATGATTTTTTATTTTGTACTGATTGACATTGAAATAAAGAAAAAAAATTGAAGAAGGAAACAAAAATTAGTTTTAAAAAAAAAAAAAACAATGTAATATGCTACAGTAACACCGTTATTGTACCACGGGTTTTTTTAAAAAGTGGGCCGCTAAGTATTTTACTGTAGCTGATGAGCTAGATGAACAGTAAATTAAAATAAATGGACTTTAAAAAAAATAATGTTTTCTGCACAAAAAAAAAAAAAAAAATTCTTCATAAACCCACAGGCCACAATCGATCAACCATAGGGGTGGGCACGGTGCGGTTCGGCCCAGTTCTCCCCCCACACCGGCACTGCACTGTAGAGGACAATACGGTGCGGTGCGGTGCCGGTGTGAGAGAATTGTTGCAGCAGAACTGGACCAAACCAAACTGTAACAGTTCCGGTCCGGTCCAGTGCACTGTTTCTGTTTTGGGCTTTTTTGTGTGAGCCCAATTAAAAATTTGGGCAAAAAAATAATCAACATCCTGTCATGTTCTCACTTCTCATTTCAAAACAAATTAACATGCACTCATAAGCTTTTCACTGCACCACATTTCAAGAAACGACAGAAAATTAAAATCCAAGAGAAAACAAAGCCACAAGCTAGCAAATCAAATTGGTAACCAAAAACTAGACCATGAATAGCAGCTAAGGGCCTGCCAGACATATTATGGTCTACAGTCAAACATACCCTGTAATTTGACACAGCACAACACAATAAAACACAAATTTGCTTATACAGTATACAGATATGTAAAGAGGATTCACAATATGGATCAAAACAACCCATTAATTAATAATTACAAAATTTCATATCCCCCAGCCAACAAACACCATAAATCACTCATTGTCTTCAAATAACCCTTGCCAGCAGCCATCAAGTACACCATAAAACCCCACATTAAGTCATTAACTATAAACCCTAATTTAAAATCGAAATTGCAAGGAAGAACAAAAAAATTGCACAAAAATTACAGAATAACCTTAATATAAACCCAAACCCGAAATCAAACCCCAAATTGCAAAGAGATGACAAGATGAGAGAGTGAGAGATGATAGACTGACAGACAGAGACGCGAGATGACAGATGAGAGTGAGAGAGATGGTTACCTGAGACGACGCCGACGAGATGTACCAGAACAGCTTTTGATTCGCTGCGACGACGCCGACGAGATCAACTCTCACGCTGCGACGACGCCGACGAGATGTACCGGAACAGCTCTTGAGTGGTTGAATCAGATGACTGCGATTCGCGAGTGAGAATGAGAGATGAGAGACAGAGATGACTAGATGAGATCATGAGAGATGCGAGATGAGATCATGAGAGTGAGAGAGATGGTTACCTGAGATCGAGTGTGAGAGCTGAGAGTGAGAGACTTGGCTGCGTGAGAGCAGAGATTTGGCTGCGTGAGAGAGGAGAAGCAGAGACTGAGATGAGAGTGACTAAGTGAGATTGGCTGCGTGAGACAGAAATCAAATTGGGGCTTTAGGGTTGGGGACCGGGTTAATCCGTAATTGGGTAGGGAAATTGGCTAAATGGCCAAATGGGTAAATTGGTAATTGACTAATCTAATTAGTAATTAGGGTTTGACTTTTTGAGGGTTTCATTTGATTTTGGGGTTTCAACTTTCAATTGAGGTTTCATTTAATTTTGGTGTTTTAATTGGGGTTTAGAGTATAAGGTATTTAGGGTATATGATATAGTCTTATAATAAGCTTATAAACATATACATACAAAAATTATAAGTTAGGATGTACTATAATATTATAAACTATATATTATATGGGTACTATCAAATATATAATTAATATTTCAATTAGGGTTTAAATTGGTAATTTGTAATTGACTAATCTAATTGGGGTTTGAGGGTTTCAATTGAGGTTTAAATTGGTAATTTGTAATTAACTAATCTAATTGGGGTTTGAGGGTTTCAATTGGGGTTTAAATTGGTAATTTGTAATTAACTAATCTAATTGGGGTTTAAGGGTTTCAATTAGGGTTTCAATTGGGGTTTAGAGTATAGGGGCCATAGGCCATTTAGGGTATAGGGTATAGTCTTATAGTAAACAATAATATATATAAACAAATTATAAGTTAGGATATACTATAGTATTATAAACTATATACTATATAGTACTATATATATATAATATACTATATAGGCCATATAGGGATATATATAAAATATATTTTAGGGTCTAAAATATAGCTAGGTTAATATTAATTTTATTATCTAAAATATATATAAATTTGTGTAAAAAAGTGTATAAAAATGTGTATAAAAATGTGCTAAAAAAGTGTATAAAAATATAAAATGGTATAAATATATATATGTTTATACACATACGGTCCGGTCCGGTCCGGCCCGGCTTCAAGGAAAGCAAAACCGGAATCGGAACCGTATAGGACCGGTCCGGTCCAATTCAGTCCAATCTTTGACCGGTTTTGGTTAACACGGTTTTTACGGTTTTTTAACTCCCGATTTGGTCTGGTGTGTCCCGTTCGCGGTTTAAATACCCACCCCTAATCAACCAGACGCGCACCAATCAGCCAAATAAATAAAAGGAAAAAAAAAAAAAAACAACACAGATACGCATAAATTGCATTAGAGAGAGCTCAGTACACTGCTTGTTCGTGGACAAGTTACTTTGAGAAAGCGAAGACCAGCAAAAGAAGAGAAAATGCATTACTGGGTTCGAGCTTCTTCCTCTGATTTCGTTGGAACTCTTCCTCAAGCTCGCAGGCAAACTCTCTCTCTCATATGTGTATACACGATTTCAAGATTTTCCATCTGGATTTGACTGATTCTCTGAATTTCCAGTGGCCACACTGCCGTCAATATCGGTAAATCAAAGGTGATCGTGTTCGGAGGCCTTATAGAGAAGAAGTTTCTCAGCGATATGGTCGTCTATGATATTGGTACTTTGTTTCACAGTCTCTGACTTTCTCTGTAGATTATATTTCGTTCTACCGTATCAAGTTTTGTGTTTTCATTGATATTTGTCATCTGGGTCCTTGGCAATTCTTTAAAATTTTGTAAATTTTACTTTCTTGAATTTCTGGGTATTATTGATGTTACCATTTTTGGTCACTTATACTCACTTTCTTAGTAATTTGGAAAAAAATTTCTCACTTGTCACTCTAAAGGGTTAGTATTTGAACCTAGTAAAACACTTTATGCATGCACATACACTTGTTTGATGGATTACTTGATGATCTTATGACTTATGCTATATCCTTTTCACTTGGTCTGTAGTCTTCGTTGAGTTTGGCTGAACCTGTATAAAGGACTTGGTTTGATCTCATAGTTGATTAGGACCGCGCCCTTCGTGTTTTGTGAAAGCATTCATTTTCTGTATACTCTTTCCTTATTATCATCTATTTCAAAATGCCATTTCATCAATGCTCGTTTATAGGCATGATACGTTCTACTTTTACAAGATCTCACATGCGTTGTGTTTATGAAATTGAAAGAGTATAGTTATTTATCAAAAGATAAAAAATTTTAAAATTAGGGAGAGAGAGAGAGGGGGGGGGGGGGGGGAACGGGGGGGGGAACAAGGATAGGGAATTTTTTTTTTTTTTTTTTGTATTTGATTAAAAAATGTTAGTTTTTATGGAATCAAAGAATTTGACAGAACTTCAAAACACAAAGTCACACAAAAAAAATGAGTTGGCTTTATGTAGTAGTATAGATTTTTTCTTGGATTTTGTATCATACAGAGTTTTTAGTTGTGGGGGGATTTTTGCACAACTTCTCCTCTATTATTTGAGGATCTCAGGAGATATTAAAAGTGCTTCCTGTATTGTGCTTACTGATTATATTTTTTGGAAACTATTGCCCATAATTTTTGTAAGTATGGATGAGATCCAGGATTGAAATGGTCATTTTAAGGAACTTCTCACACTATTCTGCATTCTAGCACCTACTTTTCCCTTTCATACATCCTACACAGTTTTGTCTTAATACTTCTCCATGTAAACCTGTTAGGCTTAGAGTTTGAAGGATCTCTTTGTTCTTAATACACATTATGGCAACAAACAGGTGCAATGGACCTATTCTTAAGGACAGCCAAAATTATAATGATTATAGAAAACATGCACCATGGTATGCACCATGGCTGATCAAGTACAAATGCTCATGTGGTTTAAGGTTGTAATTTGAAGTTTACTTGTCTCTTTTGTGAAAGATTTCACACAATTTTGAGCATAGAATCTCAATTCAGGCATTTGATTCTTTCAGATAACAAACTATGGTTTCGGCCAGAGTGCTCTGGTGGCTCTGATGGACAGGTGGGTCCAAGCCCGCGAGCATTTCATATTGCTGTTGTGATTGATTGTCTTATGTTCATCTTTGGTGGGCGTTCTGGTAGCAAGAGGTATGTTCACATCCATTAAATGCTCTATCTACAACTTTGTGCTCTTTTACTCTATTACTTCCATACAAATGGTACTGACAACGAAGTTTGAAATTCAGGTTAGGTGACTTCTGGGTCCTGGATACTGGTAATAATCTATTTATTTTATTCTTCTGAGAATGCATGAAATGAGTAATAAGTATGTGCTTACAAGAGTTGATATACTTGGGTTAGTACTTGTTTTGCCTCCTTTTTGACATGTTGAAAAGTGATTAAATTTATGTTTGTTCTAAAAAAAAATCTGTTTGTACAAGATATATGGCAATGGTCAGAGTTGACAAGTTTCGGCGACTTGCCTTCAGCACGAGATTTTGCTGCTGCTTCAGCTATTGGAAACCGGAAAATTGTTATGTGAGTATATATCTGTTGCATTCTTTATTGATTAGCTGATGTGATGTTTCTCTAGTATGCTTTGTTAAGTAAAATGTAAACAAATGCAGGTATGGTGGCTGGGATGGTAAAAAGTGGTTGTCGGATGTGTATGTCTTGGACACAAGTAAATATTTTTTTCTGTGATATTGGATATATATATATTTTTTTTTTCTACTTCATGTTTGGTTAAGTCAATATTTTTTGAAATGGTTGTAAAGCAGTTCTATCTTGATCTGCTTCCTTAAACAGTATCACTAGAGTGGATGGAGCTGTCAGTTACCGGATCATTGCCACCACCTAGGTGTGGCCATACAGCTACTATGGTTGAGAAACGGATGCTTGTCTATGGTGGCAGAGGTGAACTAGCATTCTTTGACTATGTTAATAATTGGGTTTCATTATAGTTGCATTTACTACTTTTCTTCTTTTTTTATGCTCCAAAATTCTAGCAACTAATTTGTAGAAATAAGAAGATAAGAAAAAAAAAAAAAACATATGATGTAAGGGGAATGCTTATTTGTAAGGTTTTATTTCCATTATTTTTTCAGAAGCTATGTCATAAAGAATCCTCTCTTATGAATTTAAGACATGGATGCTGATTTTCTGCAATTTCTCGCATCCTATAAGACCAGTCTAGTTACTTGAGGCATAATGAAAGTTAATTTTTATTACTTTGTACTTCCAAGATAAATCAGAAGGGCCATCACCCCTTGCAGAAGTTTTCATTTCCCACATGTGGTGAAGGACCTTGAAGGTCCCTTTCTTTTTCGCAGGAGATCCCTTATTGAAGATAATTTTCAGAGTCTATTTTTCTTGCACTAGCCATTTGGGTTTTTCCTTATTAAGTCATAATACTACTAGTCTACTACATTGTATTTTGAATGCTTGAATAATATGGTATAAATTTATAACGAACTTCTACGTTTAACTATCCATATGATTACTTCACTGTTCGATTTAAAAGAAAGGAGATATGAATTGATTAACAGTGTGTTTGGATGAAGATATTAAACTATATTTTTGAAAAATTATTGGAGAATTGACAATCTCCAATTTCCTTGTTTGGTATCATTAACAAGGAAATCTTGAAATTCTGTGTGAGAGAAAAAATGTGGAATTCGGAAGTCATAAATTTTGACTTTAAATTCTACATAAATAGGTGTCCATTTCCACAACCATCACCACCACGACTCTCTACCAACGCTGTTGTTGCCACCACCACTTCCACTACCTCCACACCCCAACACCGCCACCATCACCACCCCTACCTCCACTACAGTTGCTGCTACCACCACCACCACCCCCCTACCACTGGCACCACCATCGCCACTACCACCATTCCTGCTTACATTTTTGCTGCCGCCGCCATCACAACCCCACCTCCACCACCATTACCAGTCACTACCCTCTACATCGTATTTAAATTTCATCATGCTTGGTAGGTTAGCCAAAAAAGAAACTTTACAAATCCTAGGACTTTAATCTCAAACTTTAAAATTGCCTAGCACTTTCAAACTTTCCCATCCAAACGCACTGTAATGTAAATCTAATCAGTCTCCAAGTCTCTGCTGATGCTGTTTTTTTCCCCTTTTCTTGTCACTCTTTGTATAGCTGTAAGTATATATGCCACTTGTTACTTTTCTATATAACAACAAGCATAAGATGCTTGGGTTTATTGGCTTTAGTGGCTTTTAGCTGACTTGGGTACTCATCTTGACTTTCATAGGAGGTGGAGGCCCAATCATGGGTGATTTATGGGCTCTTAAGGGTCTAATTGAAGGAGGTTCGTAGTTAATCCCTTTTTGTATGATAGTCTACTATTTCGCTTAAGTTAATCAACATAAGTTTTGTTGTGGCTTCTACATTTGGTTTTTCATTGTCTCATGTTCCTGCAAATCGTTCTATTTCTTGAAATTATTTTAGTATACATTGCTACTTGGTTTCTTAGTTTATCAACTGAATTTTGTGTCGTCTTTGTTGTGGAAGGAAGAGAATGAAACACCTGGATGGACCCAATTAAAGCTTCCAGGTCAAGCTCCTTCTCCACGTTGTGGCCATACCATCACATCTGGAGGGCACTATGTAATTGACATTCCCAGAAGTTTTATTAGTTTCTTTGATATACTTTCTTCATGGATGACTTTTGCTTCATATTACGCTTCTGCTTATCTGTGTACTGTTTATATTATGGAGAACCTGGTTAGGATAGGATAAATTTAGTTGAGGCGGAAGGAACACTCAAAGATTGGAAGTTTTCATGCATATGATCTCAGCTGGCCTGTTGAGCATTAGAGGGAGCATGGTTATTTTAGGTGAATTATGACAGGAGATAAGAAAAAAGAAAGTAGATGCATATAAAAATAAATAAATAAATAAAAAAACCAAGATGTTGTGGGATTCAGTCCTCCTAAGTACCCAAAAAAAAACAAGAAGTTTGCTTGCGAACAGGGTGTTAAATTTCGAAGTTTTCGGCGAAAAATTTCGATTTTTGGGGGTGTCGAAATCGAAACCCATATTTGCTAAAATTTCGGGATGATTTCGTCGAAATTATCGTCGAAATTATCGAAATTTCGACGAAATCGTCGAAATTTCGGCGAAATTTTCGACGGTGGTTTTCGATCTGGTTTTGGAGCTGGGTTTTTGCAGAAAAATGGAGAGGTGGCAGGGGGGAGATCGAGGGAGAAAGAGGGTGGCGGCAAGGGGAGATCGAGGGGGAGAGAGAGGCGACGGCAGGGGGAAGATCGAGGGAGAGAGGCGACGGCAGAGGGCGACGGGGCGAGGGCAGGGGGCGAAGGAACGACGGCAGAGGGGCGACGGGCCGAGGGACGGGGAGACGGGGAGACGGAGAGAGAGAGAGAGAGAGAGAGAGAGAGAGAGAGAGAGAGAGAGAGAGAGAGAGAGAGAGAGAGAGAGAGAGAGA
>QANW01000720.1:59548-73418 GCA_003254865.1 Dryas drummondii
AGAGAGAGAGAGAGAGAGAGAGAGAGAGAGAGAGAGAGAAGAAGGTTTAGGGTTGATTGGGGTTTGGGGCCTTTGGGTTAATTGTGAAGAAAAAAAATAATTTAGGGTTTCGTTTGCCCGTTTTGGAGTTTCGTTTAGTTGTTTTTAAACCCTAAACTAGTAAACTATAATATATTTTTATATAAAAAATAATTTAAAGTACCTTAAAAGGCTTAAACCCTAATATCATATACCATATCTTAAATAATATAGAATATAGATTATAAAATATATAGGGTTTAGTGTATATATTATAGAGTATAGATAATATACTAATTTCATTTTATACTAATTTTATTTAACAGTATTTGTCTCCAGCGTGCATTATATTTATCTTATATAACATGAAACCTACTATATAATTTGGTTTCTTCAATATTTTTTATCAATTTAGTAGATAATATGATAAATAAACATATGGTAAAGTTTCATTCAAAATTTCCGTATTTTGATAACAATTTCCATCATTTCCATCAAATTTTTGTCAAAATTTAAAAATCTTCAAAATTTCCTCGAAACCCGAAATTTTATTCCTTGCTTGCGAACGGTCAAACCATTTCTAAGAATCTGTCATACTCACACCTAATAAGAGATGGGAAGAAACTTTTTAATTCTGAACCGTAGCATTAGCAAAGAAGATGTTTTCAATAGTATCTATCTTTATGTAACTATAAAGAAACTTTTTGGCCCAAACAAGTAAATTCCAGTCCTGTATTCTAATTTCTAGGGTTGTTGATTACAAGTATCATTTTATTATTGATGATGACAATGAATTTATAATATCATCTTAATCTCTTTTCTTTTCAATTAATGTCCACACTATTTCTTGATGTCCTTTGTATCTGATTATAAGAACTATGCTTGCAGCTGTTGCTATTTGGAGGCCATGGAACTGGTGGCTGGTTGAGTCGTTATGACATTTATTACAACGACTGCATTATTTTAGACAGGGGTGACTGCTTCTTGCCTTTTTTTCTGTTGAACAATTAGCTGATTTGTGCTGAATGTGCCGTCATAATATTGATGAATAATATTTTACCATGCTACTACCCTTTTCTTGTATTTAAGCACTAAACAATACAGTAGACAAACCATATGATGCGCATCTGGGGTCAACCTTTTTTCCTTTTTTCAATTGTAAAAAAAGAAATAGAAAGTATTTCACTACCCACTGACATGCTGCATTCTTGAATAATCAAAGGCATGTGCTGTGTAGGATAGATAGGTGAGTCTGAGCACAAGCACATATAGCAGCTAGCTAAAGAGAAAGAACATAGTGGGTGGCCTAAATGCAACTAAAATCAGAAAGCAGAACTCTTATGTGATTCTCAACATTGAAGTGGTCCATCCAAATGAAGGATTAGATTGGTATTATAATTTCAGATGTGTAATTATGGGGGAAGAGCAAAGGATAAATATGGGGTCACAAGACTCAAACCTACTTTTAGGTTGACCATAGAGGACTTGGCTACTACTATAGACATCCACTGCTTAACTCGGAAACATGAAATTGAAGAATGGATTACACTATTGAAATCAGTTCATAAAAACTAGTAAACGGGGATTACTTTAAAATCACTCCAACCTGTTTTACTTAGTTATATCTTATTATCTTATGTACTTTGTAGATAACTGAGATGTGAAACATTTTTGTGTTCGATACAATTGTTTTGATTACCATCATTCTCTGGCATTGTTTGATTTATAAACTTGTAAATCATTCCCTACCCAACACACTTTTATTCTTTCCCTATTTCATGCACTTATTTGTAATTCCTTTTTTTTTTTCTTCTGGCATCAAGTGTCTGCGCAGTGGAAGCGCTTACCTACTGGCAATGAACCCCCTCCTGCTCGAGCATATCATTCTCTGACATGTATGGGTTCACGTCATCTGTTATTTGGTGGCTTTGATGGAAAATCAACATTTGGTGATCTATGGTGGTTGGTTCCCGAAGGTAAAACTGTCTTCTTATAGTTCTCATCTAATTCATTTGCTTGTCTTATTAACCACTTTTGAAATTAATCGGGTTGTAACATTGTTTCCTTTGAGCTTTAACTTGAGTGGTTAGGGATGAAACGGGCAGTGTTAGGTCATAACCTCAAATCTCGCCAAGCATATAAATCCTCATAAACTTTGAATCTTGCTAAACTTTTTGAAAAAAATAAATATATATATATATATATTCTAGTTGGTCTTCAGTTCTTTAACTTTTTCCCTTTGGGAACACTTACAAAATGTTGCATGTGATGTTGAGATATTGATTCCAGAATTTCGATTGATATCAAGCTTTTGGAGGGTTATTTTGGTGATGGTGGGCACACTTCAAATTATCTAATTCTTATCAGTGAAGATAGAATTTAAGGAAAGAAGGCTTAGTAGTTGGTTTAGTGAATGAGTGAAAATGAGAGAAGCATGTATTAGATATGAAAGATAATTTTATGATCCTATAGTAAATTTGTCCAGGCAGAACCTTCATTTTTTTTTCTTTTTTTTCTTTATTTGATGTTTCATGGAGTTTGACTTAGAACCTGGTTCTAATTGTCGGATTTTGCCTGTTCTGTAGAGGACTCTATTGCAAAGAGATTACCTGTAGCTTCACCAACCAATCTTCCTCAAAATAAGGATGTGATGATGGCAAGTGATAATGTCCAATCTGAAATAAAGGTAGTAGTACTAATGCCTCTAATTACACCCAAATTTCTGTTTGGAGTTTGTTGAGGTGCACACTGCCTTTTGATAAACTTCTGGTTGCATTTACTCATATCTGCTAAAAACATGCTGAACTTGATTGGAATTTGGATGTTCTTCGGTAACTGTTTTGGCAAAAGTCAGGCATGGATGACACATCTTTGACTTGTTTCCATAATCACTAGTATATTGCTAGCTTATAACTTTGTAATTGATCCTCCTAATTTTAACAGGAAAGCCAAATGGAAGAATCTGCTATCTCAGAGTTACAAAAAAGATTAGGAATATCAATTTCTGTCCTTGGTAATGGGGTTCCAATTGTGGATGAATTAGAAGACAAAGAATTTATTGAACTAGCATCCAGTTTGGTTGGAGAAAGAGATTCTAGTAATGAACAGGTTATTCAGGTAGGGTATTTTATGATTCATCAATTAGGTACTTTTAACTGAAAAATGCTCTCTTTCGTGGGTAAGCCTAAAAAGTTAATGAAAATGCCACTCAGGCACTTCGTGACCACTGGAGGAAATGTACACCAAGGTTTATACCGCTTAAAGAGCTTGGACCCTTGCTTCGGGACTACCAACGCCTGATTACTCGCCGTCATCTGTAAGAGCAACAATTTACACCATAACTTATTTATGAACGGCTAAACTCATGTCAGGTTTCTGTGGTTGTTTCTAAAAGTGTAACCAGCTTAACTACAAGTGTAAACTCATACAGTCTTTAGCCATGCATACACAAAGCTCTAATTTTATATGAAAGTTGTCTTTGTTTTTCAGTCTTGCCTTTCTTTTTTTAATATATATATATATATATATTTGTGGTACATGTAGTAATCACTAATCACACCATATTCAATTCTAACTCTTGATCCCCACAAAGCATGGGGTGAGACTTAGTTCCATATCCCAGTTTGGCATGCAGTATAATGATTATAGAAATTTTATCAGAGCTCAAAAGTGTCAGTGAGATTTTTTGCTTGTTATTTTAATTTTTACTTAGTTTATCTAATAGATTTTTCCTAAATTGAACTACAATTTCATGATATACTTTTCTAAATGCTATCCATCATTGTTGCGGGATCTCTCCAAATAATTACTCTGTTTTGCATGTAAATTTGTGTTTTAAACCTTTTTCTGTGCATTGTCAATTTCTAATCTTGTTTGATTAATCCTTTTTTTCTTTTTTTCTGGGTGGCATTTGCTTTGTGGCCATAATAGGGTGAATGGTGGATCTGATAGGCAGTTCATTGAGTCTAGTCTTCCTGGAAAATTGGCTTATGGTTTCTATCATATCAGAAACGTTAACCAGGTATTATTCATGTTTACTTATGTAGTGCAATCAAATTAATCATTATCTTTACCACATGCGCTACTATATTTTTCTTTTTCCACACTTTTCATTCAAGTTTCTGTTTATATTCTTTCCTTTATTTCCCATCTGCTCATGTTGTTAATTACACGATGGTTTTCAGTTGCGTATGGATGACATCCCAAAGCTGCTGGCAGAGTACAAACAACTACTGCCAAATTAAGGGATGGAGGTGAATAAACCAAAACAACAAAGGCTTGCCCTCTAAAATTATATTCTGACCAATCTTCGTTTTCATTGAAGTATGATATTGTGCTCTCCTGTTTCACTGGCATAAACCTCCAGTTATGAACTCATTTCTAGACTGGTGCAAAGATTTTATACATGTCCACTATAAAATTGTTGAAAGTTGCTAATGTCAGTACTGTCTTGTAACATCCTTGGAATCCACCGCCGTTTTAGAAGGTTTTGTCCTAGTAACATTATCATGGCTGTTGTGGACCTTTCTAAGGTATGCATATATGTGTACATAATAAAAATAAATGAATCCATTCTCGGAGCCATTGACCATTATGTGGCATTTTCAGATTCTTTATTCAGAACCATAAACTTATTTTCATGTTTAATAAATGAACTCAATATCAGACATATTTGATTGTGTAGACTTCTAATCTCTTATTGACTGCTTTGAGTTCTGCCTATGGGTTAGGATGAGTCTCCGCTCTGGCCTTGGACTGGTTACAGTAGTGAACTTGATAGCTTTTGGTGGTTGCATAGTTGCACCACTCTTCCATGAAGTTAAACAGGCATACAAATGTATGCTCGACAAATATTATTTTTGAATGAATGAAATCATATGAACTGTACGAGGTTTCAGAACTGTAGATGATCATTATAATGCATTCCAAAAGTTTTTGAAACCTTTGCTATATTATATGCTTGGTTTTATTTCTCTTGATTTAAAGAAAATAAAATATACCATAATTGTTTTTTTAAAACGATGCAAAACATTTCTGCCAAGAATGCATGATCTTTTTACATCCATAATTGTTATTCAAAAGGTTACATATAGAATATACCAGACAGTGGAATCCATTATTCAGCATTAGGACATTTTCAGTGTGTTGGTTCTATGTTCTTGCTCAGCTCCTCTAGCTTCTGCATCCTTAATCTCTCACTCTCACTCAACATCTGGTAAGCATATCACAACAAATTGGAAGGAGAATTACTAAGAGAAGAAAGGGATGTAATAGTAAATTTGGGGACAGGACTGTAAGTTACTAAAGAAATGAGATCCAGCATTTACCTCCATCAGTGTGGTTACAAGTTGAGCCTTTTCTTTGTTCTTTTCATTGAAGCTTTCCAGGGCTTCTTTATATTCTTTTTCCTGTTGCCAATATGATGAAGTTCTCATTCTTTACTTTCTTTTCGAAGTTTATGAAATGTATGTATATATATATATATATGCAGAGAGAGAGATAGTTGAGCAAAATTAGCAAATGTTGCACCTTCTTCTGGCAGCTGAGGCCGAGTGGCTTCAGCTCTCTATTTGCCATGTCAATTTTCTTTCTTACATTCGCAAGTTCTCTCCTCATAGGTTCTCCCAACACTTCGAGCTCCTACTAGATTATGAATGTATCATATAATAATTTAATTAGGAAGTGATTTTATGTGACTAGCTAAGAAGAATGAGTACTCAATTACTTAATACGCAAGTGTATTCAACCATGTTATAAAACTTCCAACAAGAGGTGAAATAGTTTTGAGTCTGGTTTTTTGCTTTTCTTTTCTGTGTTGACATTGCACTTATATCCAAAACTAGGTTGTCTTAGACCTCCGTTTATTTATATTTTTCCAATATAAAATTTAAACACTAATCCATAAACTCTAAAATGATGTCGTTTTGAACACAAACACAATATCAGCACATAAAATGTTTTGAAGAGGATGATATTTCTAAAATTGATAAGTGATTTTCTTTTCTCTCTCTAGGGTTTCTTGAACTTACTTCCCAAATTTGTGTCAACCGCCTAGTTTCTTCTTCCGCACGGCCCAATTGAAGTTCAACTCTTTCCTTAACCTCCATCTTCTTCCTCTCAATCTCCTCCTCTCTAGCTTGGAATGTTGATATGGCCAATCTTGAAATGTCTTCATCTTCATTCTCCTCTGTTGATAGCCTCCCACTGTTGGAAATACTCCCAAGGCTCTTCATTTTCTGCATTTTTCACAATGATTCCAAACTCACTTGGCCTATCTTCTTCCACAAAACCCATCTCCCTTTCCTCTTATAGCACGCTCTCTCATATTGCTTTTGCTTCACATCTCTCTCTCCCCCTTCCCTTTTTTTGGTAGGTCCTCTCTTGCCTACTTGCTTTCTTTTGACAGCATCTTAAAAGGAATCAAGATAATACAAACTGTATGTGCTCCTGGGAAGAGCTAGAAATATAAAAGAAGCTTATGCCTTAACAATCATACCATTTAAATATTGACTTTTCTTGGTGCATTTTTCTATTGGTGTTTGAGTACTGTTACACTCACCAAATTTGTTTATCAAATGATGTGATGGTGTCACATGTATTTTAATTTGTGCCCACACTTAATCTCATTTATTTTTAATCATATAGATACTAGGGTTAAATACAAAAATAGTCAACGAACTTTACAGGGAATCTTAATTTGATCCATTAATTAAAAAAAATGTCAATTTGGTTTACGAACTTTCCAAGTTGTATCAAACCAGTACAAATGTTAATTTTCATTAAAAAATTAACGAAATTGGTCATATGAAAATGTGATGAACGAACTAAAATGCCTTTGAAAATGTGGTCACTTGCTATGCACATGAACAATTTTCGTTAAATTTTTTAATGAAAGTTGAAAATTTGGTCATTTATACTGTTTTGGTATAACTTGAAAAGTTTGTGTACCAAATTGACACTTTTTATAGTTAGTGGACCAAATTGAGATTCACCGTAAAGTTTGTGGATCATTTTTGTATTTAACCTTAGATACTAATACATTATTCAGTAAATAAATTTGATACCCATAATATTATTTATTTGGTTTTATCCATCATTATCCAAACTCCTACACAATAAATACCCTAAGCACTTCTTTTCTTTACTCTCCTATTGCTGTCTCATCTTGCAAGCTTGGAGAAAATGATATTCCTTTATCTTCATCTGAAGGTAGTTGAAATGTCAAATTCCAAATGAGACTAACTCTTTTTCCAATGTGGCTAACTGAGTATGTAAGAAAACTCTGCCCCCATGGCTAACATTGCTTGATAATAACTTGTCTGAAAATGTGGTTTAATACCCACGTCAAGCCATCAGATGCAGCCTGAGTATAATAATTTTAATCCAGTAGTGTGTGATTCAGACATCCAACATGTTAACAGTGCACGGATCGACAATTCCACACATCATAGATTTGGGTGGACAAAACATGGGTTCGGAACCATGCAGTGAACCAGATGCTAGTACATCAGAGCCAGTGCCTCGTCTGGGAAATAATGTTGCAGATGGAGTTTGCTCTCCATCCAATGAACCAAATAGTTTAGCAGATGAAGATGAAGAGACTTTTTCATTTGAAAATGAATCTGCTCAACCCAACTTTGTATGTCATAGAAGCACAGATTTTGGAGACAAGCAAAAGAACATAGATAATGAATCAAATGGTAAAATGTGTATTGATGGCCCTCAGGAGGATTCGTTACTTATTTTACTAAACAAATAAGTAAAACGCACTTTCTGCATCATGTATATTTTAGTAATTATACACAGTCATAGTATTTTATATTAACATTTACCAAACACTTTGATACTGTTTTTTGTACTCACAGCACTTTTAAAAACATAGTTTACCAAACACTCAACTGTTTTACTTTACAGCTGGCTTTAGTTCACAATTATTTTTTCTCACAGTAATACCAAACTGGCTCTAATTTTACTGAATGAGTGAGTTTGCTTCGTTTTATCTGAGCTGCATGCATCAATTTTACTTGCAGTCGGCCGAAGATTTGGCGTTGAAGCAACGATTAGAGTTGTACGTGGAAAGAGTTCAACATCCTCATCCTGGATTGCAGAGGGTTGCTCTTGAGAGAATGAGGTACCTACAGGCTACAGCTTTTTATTTTGTTGCCCCTAAAAGCTAGAAATTCACCATCAAGCAGTCACTCTGTTTTGTAAGATTAATAACTTGTGTCTAGTAGTAGTAGTTACAGTGGTGGTGTGTTGATGATTTTTATTTTGGCAATGAAATTTACATCTGCTATATATTAATTGATGTGTTATTTTTACTATTTTGCCTGGATGTTAGCTCGTCTTAGTTGTCAACTTTACTGGGCAGAATTTCTTGATGGCAATTGCAGCAATTCTTTCTTTCATATATAGATGCATCTAATATGGTGTCGCTCGGCATCACATAAAATTAATTTTATCTTGTAGGCAGGAAATCCGTACCTCAACCAGTTCCATGACATCAGTTCCAAAGTCACTAAAGTTTCTTCGCCCCCATTACAGAACTCTAAAAGCATATTATGAAACAATGGGTGATTCGGATTTGAAGGTATAATTTATCTGTTTGTCCCTTGTCCACTTTAATGTTATTTACTCTAGTTTAATTGATCTACCTTCTCTTACATGCAGAAATACCTAGCAGATATATTGTCGGTTTTGGCAATGACCATGTCTGTCGAGGGAGAACGGGTATGCCCGACTCTTTTAGGGTTTCTGTTCAATATATTTTCTTTGTTGATTGATTTAGTTATTATGCATGAATACTTGTATACTTGTCCATTTTAATTCTGGTTTACCCTTCTTGTTTTATCAATTTTGTGTATTCATCATGTCTATATGTCCACCACTTCCAGGAAAGCCTAAAGTACAGATTGTTGGGTTCAAAGGGTGATATTGGTGCATGGGGCTGTGAATATGTCAGGTCAGAATCATCTAGTTTAGTACATATGCATAGCCTTTGGAACTCTTTGGTGTTATATTACCTTCTTTGTAAATCCGTGTAGTTTTGTGTGGGGTTTTAAAATTTATTTATCAGTGGGGTTTGAAGTTGTCGTCATTACTTGTTGATTTTCTTGTAATCAGGGTCTTAGCTGGAGAAATTTCTCAGGAGTGTGCTATACGGCAGGTTTGAAATCTATCTTATGCATGTTATAGTAACTTGTTAGTTGGGAAAGTTAATTTAGGTTATCAGGAGCATTTATTACATTTTGCTCAATCATTTATTTTTCTGTGTACTCTAGAACTCAAAGTATAGTACATAATTTAATTAACATATCCAGAAATACAGAATTGCCGTGCTTAATCTTTCGATAATAGCATTATGTATCGCACAAAATGCATGCTCATTTGGTTTTTTTCTTTTTTCTTTTCTGACACATATTGGCATACTGAGGTGTTGGATAGTATCACATTTGCATTAGTTCCTTTTCTGTATTGTCTTTTGCTCTTATACGATTATTATAGTTGATTTGTTTTGGGGAAAATTTCGATAAATAATCATGGCAAAACCTTTACTGTTTCGTGCTATATTGTATACGTTTTCTTAAGAATGTATTCTAAATTTCACTTTATCATACACTATTACAGACTGAAAAAGACCCAATTGATGATGATCTCGTGCAAATAGTAGATCAAATTGTTGAATTTCACATGAAGGTATGATCCACAACATGTTTGCATTTGGATTTTACCTTTCCTCTTCTTCTAACTAGGGATAGAAGATCAAGTTAATGGCATGAATACTTAGAATTTTGCAATCCCTCTCAAATGAGGTTGACATGTAAATACAAAATCAGGCTCCTCTCTTCATTTGTCTTCTAAATAGCGTTTTAGCTTGTATTAACTGTTTGATTGCAATCAAAAGCTTGAAATGGATCGTAAAATTATGTGCCAATTGAAATGCATTACAAAACAACGGGCCAAAGAAAAGGTTAGATGCAGCACTTCTCTTTGTTTTGCATTTCAAGTAATTTGATGGCAATTTGAATGGATAGAATTCAAAAGCTGGACCCCTACGTATTGAAGATGGACAGAGAAAATACAAATCTTTAAATAGTAAATAGTGTTGGATAAGAAAACTGTATTGGTATTGGTTTTGGTTCTAATCAATTTTCTGCATTGCAGCACATTGCTGAACCTGAAGCTGTTGACCTTCTAATGGAGGTAAAATTACATATTAGTTTTCAATGCTCTTTGTCAGAAAAGCCTGTTCTATTTTCCTTTCTTCTTGGGACTGATAGTTTGACATGCCAGATTTATCAAGGCGAATGCCTAGATCAGTTACTTGAGCATGTTGATAGTACAAATTTTAAGAGGACTTGTCACTGCCTCATCACTTCAGCAAACAGATTGGACCCTGAGTTCTCACTGGCATTGTTTTGGAGGAAAAGGTGGCATAGTTTTTCATGACTACGTCTCAGAAATATGATTGAATAGTATTTTAATTTTAGTTAATAATTTCTTTTTGTTTTTATATTAAAAAACCCTTAAGATTTAGTGAAAAAATGGAGAAATTACTTCAAGTATATTTTAATCAGAATTGTAGGGATGTCTGGAGCTGTCTTAGTAAAGTATTGAACTAATCCTACTGGTTTAGGTACAAATACCTGCCTAAGGACTTAAAACTTCACAATTCTTCACTTTTGCCTCTTCCCATTAAGATCTTTTTCTTTTCTTTTCTTTTCTTTTGGGCGAACTTAAAACACTGAGATCTAAATTTTATGGTTGGGCAGTTTGGCCATGATTGATAATATGCCAGGTTTTTTTTCCTTGTCATTGTAGAATTTTGTGCATCATTTGCTTCACCATGTGCTTCACCAACTCATCGAAATTTATATTATATTATTTTATATCATATGATATTGATAAGTGACTGCAAGGTGCCAATGTGAATTTGAGTTCTGTCTTTCCTCTCCTCTCATCTCCCATTGCATTTTTCTTCTTATCTTAACGGATTGCAGGTTCTTTCCTCTGGAAGTTGCATACACGATATATATGAAATTCAAAGAATACCCACATGCACTTTGGATTGCACTTCTCCTTCGTAGCGTTCAGGTTTGTGCCATGTTACAAATTTGGACTTTTATCACCAGACATTTATTTTGTAAATTATAGTCAATAAGGAACATTTTTATTTTTCCTTTCTTGAGAGTGTTAGACAAAATATTATCTTTTGGGAAAGGAGAACTTTGTATCACATATTGCATATGTGACATGTAAAATTTCTTTTGGTATGGTCCTAATAAATCTGAGTGTATGTTTGCAGTATGTAAAGAGGGTCTTAATATCTTGTGATGATCTGGTGCGTATAAAGCAATTTTGTCACATCCTTGCTCAACTGGTAAGTGTTGAATTTTTCCATAGTTTTGATGTCTATCTTCTTTATATGAAGGAATGAATGCTTATATTCCTTGCTGACAATTTAATCCATGTTCTGATTGACCATGAAGTGATTGGAGTGTAATGGTTTTGCCTGGTAGGCATCAATTTAACATTTGTGTTGTACGGTTTGTTTATGTTTTCTTCCTGATTCTGATCTGTTAGCATTTTAACTTTTATACAGTGCATTAGTTTTGAGCTTGACGATGAGATGGTTGCAGAAGATGGTGACAGAGAGGGATTGCAGGGTATTCTCAACAACAATCAGTTAATTGAAGGAGGAGGTTATACCCTTGCTTGTGATATTGAGGATATCTATGAGGTACATGCATATTTAATTTTTAATAATGCTATATGTTGATATTTTATATAGTTGATGCTTGCATTATCCTTCACTAACTTACTGATCATAATTTTCTTGGGATTTTATTTTAGGCACACTTGGCGAGTGGTATGTTTCCTCCTATTATAGACGGCCTTAGAGAGATTGTGCACGAGAACATGAAAGGGCTGGACTGAGAACTTGGAGGACTGTCAAGCTATTGAGGACCCATGTAGTTCATATTTCATATGCATTTCCATATTTCAAATATGTTTATTTCATGAATTCTTAACAAAAAGAAAGTGTAATGTTGTTCTTATTTGAACTACTTTCACAAGCAGGAAAATCAAATGGAATAACTTGTTAATATCAAAGCAACCAATTCCATGTTCGGCAAATCAGCTATGTTTATGAGTGGGGAGGAGAGGAGTCTGTGATGAAAAAGTCTTGTATGCGACAAGTCCTGTAGAGGGGTGGAATAATCCCTAAATATATGTGTGAGAGAAAGAGTTACCTCATAAGCCATTGTGAGAGAAAATTGCATTTATTGTCCTCAGTGGCTAGATTGGACTGCAAGAGCTTAGTAGCAGCTGTGGAAGCCATGTTGGAAGCCCACTGCTGCNTCTACATGACTGTCGCATACAAGACTTTTTCATCACAGACTCCTTTCTTCCCCACTTATAAACATAGCTGATTTTCCAAACATGGAATTGGTTGTTTTGCTATTAACAAGTTATTCCATTTGATTTTCCTGCTTGTGAAAGTAGTTCAAATAAGAATAACATTACACTTTCTTTTTGTTAAGAATTCATGAAAGAAACATATTTGAAATATGGAAATGCATATGAAATATGAACTACAGGGGTCCTCAATAGCTTGACAATCCTCCAAGTTCTCATTCCAGCGCCCCCCGCTGCTGTTGCTAAATGAATCTGGACGACGACGTCCTATCGAGACTAGCAGTTACCATGGGTGAGATTGTGTTGATTTTAAATTTAAGCTTAGGAAATTTTTGATCTTTTGATTTAATTTTGATTACGGATGAAAAAAACAGAATATGCTAGTTTGACGTTAATTTGTTGATTAAACAGTTTGAGCTAACAATGGGTTTTATTGCTAGCTCATATGTATTAGTATAGACCATTGGGAAGAGTTAAGTACGCATGCAACTCTTTCTTTGGAGAACCTTTTATAGAATGGGAGGTGGGAACGGGGTTGGACTTACAAATCCAAATACGCACTTTATTTGATTATGAACACTAGAGTTGGTCATTTTACAAATTCATTTTGTCTAAATTCTTAAACATGTAGATTAACTTTTAAAAATTAAAATTAAAATTTTTTGCTACGTAGCCTTAGAGAGTAGAGACGCCCTATTAACATGTGGGCTTAAGAAATGCGTGCAATTATATGACTTTTTTGTGATAGGTGAAGAGGTTACAATTACCTCGCGTATTTTAGTTCAAAACTTCGTTATACAACTAATTACTTTAATGCATTTTTTAATTGTAAGGTCACATTATAAGATTCAGTAGAATAAAAAAACAAATTAAATTCGTGGATCAAATTAGAAAATCAATTATAATTCAAATAGCGTTTAATGTATTTAACTCAAAATCTTATGAGACAATTTTACAAACTCAAACTAGCACTAGACTATGAAAAATTATGATATATGATTATCAAAAGTTAAAAAAAAATTGAAAGAAAGCCAACGATGGCCATTATCATTTATCAAGCATAAGGCCCAACGAAACGGAGTAGGATATTATTTTTAGAGCAAATTACAATTTAGTACCTCAACTTTATATGTTGTTTCAATTTAGTACCCCAACTTTGAAACCTTACAAAAAAGTACCTCAACTTTCATTTTGTATCAATTTAGTACCCCAACTTTGAAAATTTACAAAAAAGTACCTCAACTTTCATTTTGTGTCAAAATAGTACCTCCGTTAGTTTTTCTGTCAAAATAGCAGGGGTATTTTCGTCTTTTTCTTAAATTTAAAAAATAATAATTTTTTTAAATAAAAAAATTTAAAAAAAATAAAATTTTTAAAAAAATTATTTTAAAATAATTAAAATTAAAAATAAATAAATTTTGTTCCCTCCCGC
>QANW01000720.1:73617-110476 GCA_003254865.1 Dryas drummondii
CGGGAGGGAACAAAATTTATTTTTTTTTTAATTTTAATTATTTTAAAATAATTTTTTAAAAAATTTTTTTATTTAAAAAAAATTATTATTTTTTAAATTTAAGGAAAAGACGAAAATACCCTTGCTATTTTGACAGAAAAATTAACGGAGGTACTATTTTAACACAAAATAAAAGTTGAGGTACTTTTTTGTAAATTTTCAAAGTTGAGGTACTAAATTGATACAAAATGAAAGTTGAGGTACTTTTTTGCAAGGTTTCAAAGTTGAGGTACTAAATTGAAACAACATATAAAGTTGAGGTACTAAATTGTAATTTGCTCTTATTTTTATCTAGATTTTAGTGATCATTTTATATAAAGATAAATTTGTTATTAAAATTTCTATTAAATGATGCATGAGAAAATATAATAGGAAAAAAATTGGGTGAGGCAGTTCTACTTCTACCACCTTTATTATATTGAGGTGGTATAGACTATAGATTAGGAGGTGGGCATAAGAGCACTCTTTCATGAGATAACCAAACATGTCTGAAAGTAATTATTAACATTATGAGACTTTAGCACTCCCCATTTTGTTTGAAAAATATTTAAACTACGGATCCCAAATTCATTACCTAAAGAATTAAGCTACGGATCCCTCTTTGTTGTGCCTTTAGGCTGAAGATACTTTTAAAGTGTAGCCACAGCTAGAGCCCAAAACACATTTTATAACTTTAAGATATTAATTATGCAAAAGCTAATTTAAATTTCAAGGTGTTACAGGCTACTTACAGCTACTCCAACCAGCAACTAGCTAATTTGCCACCCCACATCCAAGCTAATTTGCTGTGGAACCAAGCAGTTAGCTTCCACGCTCCAGAATAGCACAATGCTTCTAAATCTAAGAAAGCATTGCCCTCTTATTTGACAACAAGCAATGGCACACATTTGCCTATCCCAATCATAACAATTTCCCAACAATTAATACTGAATTTTCAAAAGGAATCAAACAACATATAGGACATGTATATCATTTTGGTAGGAAGCTGAAAATGAGAGTATATCATTTTCACAGAACAAGTGAAATGAGAGCATATCAGAAGCAAACCTATCTTTTACACTCCTCGAGGGAAAATTGTTTCTCATAGGACATGTATTGCCAATTACAAGCCACTACTGTATATATTCAGGAGGTATAAGGGAAGAAAAGAAACTGAGAGCAGACTGTAATCAATGATGATATGTATGCCAACAGCCAAATCAACATAATCAGAACTGTCTGAGGAAATTGAGGGGGGGTGGAAATCACAATAGCAACACACAATTTTCATGCAAAACAAAGTCCACAGGATGCTACTCTAGTATGAACACTCTGCCAGATTCTGAAGACCGGAATCAGGGTACGATGGCAATATCTTTGAAGTACTCATGCTCAAGAGCACTCCTGGCCGTAATCCTTTTGCTGGGATCCAAGCAGAGCATTTTCTGACACATAAAAAGGCAAATACTTTAATGATAGAAAACCAAACTGCAGTAGATACTTTTATTATCGTGTTAAACATTCATTTTCTGCTCATCTATCAAGCCCACTAGAATTTTCTAGATGTCAGTGGATTGGCAACAAAGGAGGGAATGAGTGTCAAGAACGGATTCGGTAAATTTTGCATTTGAAAAATCCACTCAAGTCCTCAAGTTGCTGCAAAATGGACTCATTAGAAGAACCTAATTATATCTGGAAGAAAAAAATGGACAGCAAGAGTCACCAATAGGACCTTGCTCCCAGGCTATATCCAAGCCCAGGAAACTTTACTTTTTTCAAATTCGACTATTGAACAATGAAAATTAGGGTGCTTCTCTTTTGACAGCTCAGGGGGTAAAAAAAAAAAGATAAATAAAGGAGCCTCATATCACAGAATACTTTTCATGAGGGCAAGAATCCATTAGAGGACAAATTTGTAATAAGATAGTCAAGGGCTATAGCACTATCATCTTGTCTCTCAATCAGAGAAGACTCCAGTACTCCCAATATACCAGTACTAAAAACTTTGTGGGACCAGCTAGGGACTCATGTAATACCCACTAATTAAATCACAGTGCAGATGTACTTACTGAACAATTTTGCCCTATTGAGGTGCAGAAATGAACTTACACAGAGAAGATCAAGACCAGCTGATTCAAGATTTGGAACTACAGTTGCCAAGTCCTGCAAAGTAAAGGATGCTTCATTTAATATTTTCAATAACACATAGGTTAAAGATTTTATAATGAGAGTACATTTTTTTTTCACAAAAAAAAAAAGAGTAGATAGCAACGCACAAAGTACAATTACCTTAATAGGCCACTTAGGAAAGGAAGACTTATAATCAGGCAAAGAACTCACTCCAGGCCATGTATCCTCATTTGGAGTACCCAAGATTCTTCATATAAAAAGCAACAGTGTGAGTATGATAGGATGAGTTACATGGTTTACAGACATCTGGCTGCATGTCTTCCAGGAAAAGGAAAAAAAAAAGGAAAGAAAAGCACGGATTTGGTTGGGAATCTTTCACCTAAATATCTTGAACAATTCATCAATCTCAGAGTCCCCAGGAAATAAAGGTCGTTGGTTTACCATCTCAGCAAAAATACAACCCACTGACCACACATCAACTGGAGTAGAGTAATGGCGTGATCCAAGCAATATCTCTGGCGCTCTGTACCAGAGGGTCACCACCTACACAGTACCACCAAATAATTATTAACACATACCTAGCAGTAATATGAGGACTGAAGATGTGATCGTCCAATGATCACAAAATTTTAATATGCTGAGATAATAACAAATAACAAAGGTATAAACTTATCCTTCATCATAATTACCTTTGTCCCAATCATATAGGGTCAACTAAATAAATTCTCTTCCCTACTTTTCTATTATATTCAGCATTTCCTATTAAATCTAATTTATCTTTTACATTTTTTTGGTATTAACTAGTCTTGCTTTGGTTATAGGTGGATCTAGTAGCCTACATTGTATATGCCCATAGCATCTAATCCTAACCAGAGACAGAGCCAAAATAATTACTTGGGGGGCCAAAATGTATGCAGACAAAATTGTATACAATCATCATTACCACTTTACAAGGTTGTTTATGAATCAAAAGTATCTAATAACTATAAAACGTTTTTTTTTTTTTTTTTTAATAAGAATTCATTACCACATAAAAATGAAAACCAAAAGGCTTCAAAAAGAGGAATCATTTATATTGGCTCAGTATTATCATAATCCTCTTTATATATACTATACAATCAAGTATAACATGAACATTATAAAAAACGGAACTAAACAAAAAGAAGAATATTTAGTATCTTACAAATATTCGCTCATCAAACTACCTACAGTCCTCAACCAAAATTATATCACTTTATATCAACATTAAATTTAAAGCACACACAATATCACTCAAACGTTAACCTACCAAACTACCTAAGATTGCTTTTAGAATTTCTGATTTCATTACATATGATTTTTCTTGAAGCAAAGCAGTTCTGCATCATATTATTGGTACAAACTGCCACATCCTTTCTTCATTTTCTGCTGCTATTTGATTAAAGAGTGAAAGGAAAGAAAATTTATCATAATACTATTGCAACTAAATGTCCTGATCTACTAGAGAAACATTCAGACCTCATGAGTAAATGTCCTAACAGGAATTCCAAATGCCCTGGCCAGTCCAAAATCTGCAAGCTTTAATGCATTGGTACGACGATCTATCAGCAGATTCTGGGGCTTCAGATCTCGATGAAGAACTCTATGTGAATGACAATAAGCAATGCCTCGGAGAATCTGATAAAGAAACATCTGCAGAAAGAGGACATGACCAATTCAAATTCCATTATAAGATTATTATTCCAATAATTTATTGACAGAATCAGGATAACAAAAGAACAACTTCAAGCATGATGTAAGGTATTCTCAGTAGGAACTAGAAGCAAAAAACATAAGCATCAGTGCAGCACACTACATTGGGCTGCAAAGTATTTGAAATCTGCTTTAAAAACTAGGAGAAAAAGTACAAAATAAAATAAATGACAAATGCAAAAGCAGGCAGCTAAATAAGAAGCCTCCAGCGGATAGCCCTTAAAATTTCTATTTTGAAAGTGATATTTCTTCAAAAACAAAAAAGTTACAACCATATCTAGTTTCATTACAACCTCTCTAACGTCTCCAAAAATTCACAAGGCATAACAATTAAGGAATGGCCTGCACCTGATATGAAATGCTATAATTTGCTGATCAAGTAACAACTCAACGAACACCAAGTTTGTCATTTAAAGGTTTCTAAGAGTAAAAGTCTCTATAGCACAGAATGCACGGACCATCAGGAAGCAGAAAGCAGTCACTCACTTTTATTTGGCGAGGATCCTTTGCAAATTCAGGAGTAGAATCCATATGTTTCTTCAGGTCCAAGTCCAGGTACTCAAAAACCAGATACAAACGCTTCTCACTGTGCACTACATCCTGTAACCTGTCAAAAAATTAAAAGTATTTGTTACATATTTATTCCCTGATAGACAATAAATAATAAACATCAAATATGAATAATCTTGCAATGTAACCAACCTTTAAGGAAATATGATAGATGCCTAAGAAACCAGATTTAAAATGTTTCCAATAAGTTAAAATTTGTCTTCTATGCAACTACATTCTAGTAGCCGTTTAGATATCTCTATGAGGATCCACATTGCATTTACTTTATTTTTGGGGGTGCCCATGTTGAGCAATCACCGTTGGTTAGACACGAAAAGAAATGCTACTTTCCTGGTCAAGCTCGGACAAGCCAGGAAAAACAACATCCTCAGAGTGAAAGGATAGAAACAGTGACTAACTTGAACCTCAATCATTCTATACTTTTAATCTTGATGATACATTAGATTTCCATAAAAAAGTAAAAAAAAAATAAAAAGAATAAAATTGGAAGAAGCACATGCTACAACTAAAAGCTAAAATACAGTCCACCAAAGAAAATATTAACTTAAGATCAAAGTATTAAATGCATAAGGCCTACTTTTCATCTCCTTGATAACAGGTATTACCTTTAGCAGTTATCTGATTCACAAGAATTGAATGCCTAAACATGTAAATACAAGTTGTCAATCGGGAAAAATCAACAATATAGTGACCAGTGAGGGAAACAAAGAAAAGAAACCATGCACCTGTTCTAACACTCTCATAATCATCTCATATGTCACACTCCTTAAGTGATGACATTAGTCCCACCTATATGAATGCAATAAATACCTGACAATGTTCCCATGCTGCATTTCTTTCAGAAGGGAAATCTCCCGTATAGCAGTGCTTGGCACTCCCTCATCTTCCTGCTCCAAGCGAATCTTCTTCAAAGCTATAGTCTGATTAGTGGTACGATCACGAGCCTTGTAAACCACACCATAAGTCCCCTCACCAATCTTCTCAACTTTCTCGTACTGCACAACCACATACAACAGAATCGCATAAAACAACATTGAAATACAAAAAGAAAAATCAAAAGCCAAAACAATGAGACACCCATCACTAACCTGGTCCATCCAGTCTTCTCAGTTCAAATTCAATCCTTCAAAGCCTAAAGAAAACAGAGTAAACGACTTGATTAGTTGCAAGCAAACCATCCCAGTCTACTTTCCCTACTATAATCCTAAATTGTGTCACCCTTTTCCAAAGAAAACATATCTTGATTATTCTCACATTCCTTATTCACTGGTGTTACCACTAAAACTTGCAATTACTTCAAATTTCATTTTATATAAACATATATCATTTCTTAATCACCCAAATATTACTATTACAATGTATTACAGAAAAAATCAATTATCAATTCAACCCTAAAAAAATCTCCATTTCTTGACGATTCATTTCAATTCCAAGCTTCACTGAAGCTACATCACATTACATTACAAGTTTGGCCAACATTAGATCAACTCGCACCACATTTCACAGATCAATTACCAGTAAAAACTCAGCAAATCAGTTAATAGCGCGGCTTAGTGAGCTCGATTCACAGCATTAAGCATATACATTATTATGCAAAGAATTTCAAGAAACAAAAAAAAAAGTAAATGCATAATAAATACTTGCCGGAGTCCTACTTACAACCTCAAGGTATGGCTATCACTGCAAACCCTAACTCCGATTCCTCTCTGTCTCTCTCTCTCTGTTTCTCTCTCTGTGTTGGTGTGCAAGTCCCAAATTGTAGAGAATGGAGGAGGATGAAGAGAGCCCTAATTGCTTGGTAGGACTCCTTCGGCTCGACCACTACTTCAAAGTCTTTCTTCTTTATTCATTTCTTTTTTCAATTTTTTTTTTTCGTTCCTTTTCTTGATTATTTACTTGTGCAGTTGTGCCTATAATTCTATAAATATGATTATTGCATTGTGAATAAAATATAAATAAGTAATTGTTGTAATATAAATAAGTAATTGGGCGAGTGAATTATTAGAGGATTTCTTTTTTGGTGGAAAATAAATTATTAGAAGATGCGTGTGAAATTTTTTTCATGTGAAATTTAAAAAACTTGAAATAAAAATGGAGTTAGAAATTTAAAATAATTTAATAAACAAAAGTAAAAGGTATTGAAAAGTAGGATGAACGGTCTAAAAAAAAAAAATAGAATGCATATTTAACCGATTAAATCGACCAAACTGATCTAACCAATCAAACCAAACAAGACAATTTGGTTCGACTTTTATACATAAGAAGAGCTTAACAATTCATAAATCGAACAAACAGCTATTTGCATATTTGTAAGCGTTTGAACTATTTGCAAACCTCCTAAACTTTCTAAACCAAATAGGCCTTTTTTTAATATTATCACAACCCTTGCATATTCATTTCCTCCGTATTCATTCTCTCTTTACAACTTTATTCTTCTTTAATATATTTTTCTCTATTCATCTTCATCTCTCAATTATTATGTTTTTTGTTTTGTTGTCCTCTCTCCCCAAACCACTCAAACCGACCAAACCAAACAAACAATGAATAGATTGGTTTGGTTTGGTTTGACTTTGGTTTGGTCAATTTTGGTTCAGTTTGTGGTTTTGATAAAAATCAAACTAATCTAGATTGTGCTCACCTCTACTGGAAGGCAAAGAAAAATTGTAAGTGTAAAATTTGTATCTTGACATATTTTCTTGCCCAAAACTTCATTTTGTTGTACAATCTAAGATAAAATGTGTTTTGCATACGTTTGAGTGTTTTTCAAAAATCTTAACGAGGATTTAAAGATTGGTGAAGAACAAAGCTTGAAGACATTATGGATTCTCAATGCTAACCAAACCCAATACATTCAGTTTTTTATTTGCATTCAGTTGGAAGAAAAATTATTTTCTTTCATAAACTACCACATTTTCTGAGTACCCAAACACCATGGTAGTTCATCATGCTTCATTGGAGATAGATTCAACTAGTTGTTCCTTGTGAGCTTGGATAAGCTACCAAATCTAATCTATTTGGTTTTAGATTTGATAAAGTTTTATTTTTTCTCATGAATTACTACATTTTCTAAGTACTTAAACACTATTGTCATTAAGCCCTTGGGGTTAACCTAAGTGGTGAGGGAGGGTGGGTGGGGTAAGGGTAGGATTAGGCTAGGTTCAGAGTTTGATTCCCTCCAATATAACAAAAAATAAATAAAAAATACTATTGTCGTTCATTATTGTTTATTGTAGATAAACTGAGCAAGTTGTTACTTGTGAGCATGCTTGAGTTATCAAATCTGATTCATCCAATTTACATCTACATTTATTTAAATTTTATCTTGTGCCTCATTTTGGTAATGAGATGAACAAGTGATGACTTGTGCCTTGGGTGATTGACATTCAAGAGAGGATTTGTGCCACCTAAAAGATAAATGAACCAATGGGGATGTCATATGAAGATTAATAGAATAGTTAGAGGTTTGACTACCACTTTCGGTTAGTTATTAAGTATATAAATCTTATTTGTATCTACTATATTAATTTTTTAGAAGATTTCCTTTTTGGACTAAGGTGCGATGAATTTTTTAATGTCATTGAAGCATATGCTACACACATATACTCTAACTTTTAAAACATTGGTCTTGAGAAGTTGCTTTGAAGCGCTTCTATGCTCCGCTTCTCCAAAGCGGTAACCAATTCCTTCTCTCCTCAACAAGTCTCCCCCCACCCACTAAATTTCACTTGTTTGCCCTCCGGCTTGAGGACTAGCCCCACATAAGGCTAGTTATCCTCTAAAGTTATATCATACTTAATAACATGGTCCAAACACACAACTGTATTATTCCATAGAGCAGGGACTCTAGTAAATACAAGGTATTTCCATTTATCTCTTCCAAATTCAGTCAACAATGATTGGGGAGAGAGAGTTGTACACACATAATATATTGCAATTATTTGAAAAAAACACAAAACCAGTCACATTAAAAAGCGCATTCATATACTTACCAAACGATACTTGATTGCGCATAGAGTTCATGACCCCTTGATCACTTTAGTTCAAAGGATGCATCAGAATAATTTTTCTCCAATAATTCCAACTTACCATAAGAAAGTAATTAACAAGGTCTTCAAGATAACATGCTTACCAACTATGGGGATATGAATCTAAAATTAATACAATAGTTTGCTTTAAAGTTTGCAGTTTCCCAAATAATTGATGAATGACATATGATATTCAAACTTTGACAATGGTGTTCCTAAAGCGAATGACCAATGCATCACTTTGAAGCGCACCTATGCTCCGACTTTTAAAACACTAATATTGAGTATTGAGAAGTTCTAACATTTTTAGGCCATGTTTGGTACGCTATATAAGATAGTATAATTTGGTATAGAATTGTATAGCATTTGTATAGTATTGTACTATATAATATTTTTCTTAATACCATCAAGCGTTTGTTATTGTACCTGACAAAGAGTTGGATAAAATTATACTATGTTTGGTGTTGTAATGTATAGCAACAGCCAAACAAATCTTTATTTTATGAACCATCTAAAGCAGTAACTTAAAAAAATTATCCAAAACTTCAACAGTCAAGCAAATCTTTGTTAGAGGAACATAGAACACTTATTTATCTAACAACATTTTGTCAATCTATTGACATTTCAACTATCAAATTAAGAGGTCCAAAACATCAACATAGTCAACCAATACGGCTCCTTCGTCCAAGCAACATACGCATACTCCCCTCTCATCGGACCTTCCAATGTCACGAAGATCATCTCATTATGTGTCTTTTCCAAAATCAGATTCAAACCATCAATTTGGTAGTTGATAGGCAAGCTTATTTTCCCCTAACTCCGCAAATATTTTCTACCTATCTTCTGGTCCCTTTAAAAAAGCTAGTTGTGATGGCTTTGAGTTGTTCAATAGATTCAGCAATGGCTTCTTTAAACATTTTAGCCATTTCACTTGAACCATCATGCGACCGCTTCCTCAATCGTTTAGTAGAGACTGTTGAAGTTGAGTTCGTTCTAGGCAAAAAAGAAGAGGAATTAATTACTCGATTCAACCTTGTTCTCTTCATTGTCATCAATGTTCACTTCATTGGACATCTCAAAAGAAGTTTGAGCTATTCTCCCGGTTACTCGATTTTTCTCAAAAATAATTTCTAATCTCTTATATATTGGAATTGATTTTCCCCGCATCCCTTCTGCATCCTTGTTAGACCTGGCAAACGGGTCGTGTTTTGCGGGTTCAAGTCAAACCCGACACGACCCGTTAGTGCTGACAGGTATACACGACACGACCTATTAACTTACGGGTGGTAAAAAGCTCAATCCGAACACGACCCGAAAAATAACGGGTGAACAGGACACGAACCGTTTCACCCGTTAAAAAAATAAAAATAAAAAATCATATTACAACACAACAACAAATCAATTCCAAAATCTGAGTGAAATCACAACAAATCACTACCATATTTCTTCTGTTTTTCGAAATTTGAGTGAAATCAATTCCAAAAGCAACAAATCACAACACTAATGGAGAGATCATGTTGAAAGGAGAAGAACCCAGGCCATGCCGACAACATTCGCCGCCATTAGGATCGTCGGAGATTAGCGGAGGAAGGCTGCCGGTTGGGCTTTGAATCGCGATCTGGGTTGGATGTTCAAATGATTTAAGTACACCATTCGACTCAGAGAAACAAGGAGATGAAGATACGGGTGGTGCGACTCGCCGCCATCGCCGGAATTGTGAGATCGCCGGCGGAGATGAAGGCATGACTTGATTTTAATTTAACTTTTTAATTAAGTGCTTGAGAAAACAAAGATCAAAGGAAGATATAGTGGAAGAAGATGAAGATCATAGTGGTAGTCTCGCCGGAATCCACCACTGGAGTGTGGTGATCTGATCAGAGACAGAAAAAGAAGATACAGATAAGAGATAAAAGAGAAATAAGAATGAGATAAGAAAGAGAAGAGATATTTGAGGTGTGGAGTGAAGGTAAAGAGAGAGAACAATGAAGCTTAGGACTGTTTTGTTAAATTAGATATGATAAAATAACATAAATGTCTTTATTCTTAACGGGTGAAACGGGTGACCCGCGAATTCACCAGACACAAATCGTTATCTTAACGGGTCACTAACGGATGACACTGATATCAACTCGACCCTATAACCTCAAACTCAAACCCGAAAATTTGCGTGTCATGTCGTGTCGTGTTATCGGGTCGTGTGTGTTTTTGCCAGGTCTAATCCTTGTTATGCTGCAAGGAAAACAAAAAAATTTGTCCTTTGAACTTGTCTAGAATTGTGGTCACTGTTTAGGTGCTCATAGTACAAGAAAATATTTCAAATTCTAATTTATTACATCATAGGTGTGAAGTGTGTACTCCACTAAACCATATTGGGTTCTAAAGAGGGCATTTGACATTATTTGTATAGGTCTCAAATTTCCAATACAAGACAACACCATACCCACACAAGCTAAATAGCACAATACCACTAGTATTGATACAAAAATAGATGCAATAGGATACTCATCTCTATTCTCTATTAATATTGTTTCTGATTTCCATGTCTTTTATTTGATTATATGACATAGTTTGCAATAGTAAAAAGAAAAGGAAAATCCATAAAAAGGACAACACATATTAGTTGAAAGTGAAATTTCATAAAACAACATATAATATTAGCCATTCATAAAAAAGAGTATTTCATAAAAAAGAAAGAACGAAACTAACCTGCACATATGCCTCCTATATTTCATCATTGTCAGCCTCAATGCATTTTTTAGCATCATTTCATCCAAATCCACTTTTGTTAATCATGTCACAAATGATCCATGTGTTTTTCTCCACTTTCTCATCCTAGACTCAATATGTGGATGATACCTTAAATTGGAATTCAAGCATTTCTCATTCAAACACTTCTTAATTTGCACCATAGTTCTAGCTTTGAATGTCTCATTATTATCGCATACTACGATTAACAGCATCCTCAAGTAAAGTTAATAATGTATCTTTTTCACGTTTTTTCCATACTCGTCTACTTTCTTTTGATTGACTAGCTTGTCCATCTTCTATTCCTATGCAAAATTCATATGATTAAGTGATCCATATTAAAGACATGAGCTCTTTTAATACATTCCTCTTTAATACTGTTTACACCTATATTTGGTTTTGAGCCGGATCAGCGGCCAAGCCCAAAGTATGTTTGACCAAGCCCAGTTCAGTTCGACTAAAAGTTCAGAAGATTAGCCCAAGTCTAAGAAGAAGCGGCAAAGCTAGAAGGTTCCTAGTTAGTTTTGCCGGATTATCCTTGATGGACTAGGATAACCAAATCAGGCAAGAGAAGTAAAAAGCCCTTGAGCGTGAAGGAAAAGCAACGTAGATACCAAATTCAAGTATTGAAAAGGATTTCCAAGAAGTTAGGAAAATGATCACTATATAAATAGGCACCAAGTACAAATAATCTCTCTCTACAACCTTCAATCAACACAACTTACAACTTCAGAATTTTCAAGATCATTAAGATTTTCTCAAGCTTTCAAGTTTTTTTTTTTTTAGCTCTGCTAGGGTTTCATATTGTCCTTAGTATTGATTTCTTTTAGTTTCGACTATTAATTTCATGCTTGTTTGTCATGATATTTATTATTAGAACTTCCATTGTTACTCAAGTTCATGATAATCAAATCACATACACTTTTTTCATTAAGATTTATTGTTTAACCTACAATCCTATTACTTTAGAACTTTTGTTCCGTACGTTTGATTTCACCAACATAGTCACTAAAACCTAATATTACTAAAGTCCTTAAGGATCAAAGCAGGAAGAACCTCGGCAAGTCATTGTTCCTTACTTGTTAATAATTGTCTGAGAAAAGGTTAGATAGTTCGGCGCAAAACATAAAAAACACATTCAATTTTTGCAAATAGCTTCTCAGCCGAAAACAGTGACACACCCACAAATAAACTAGGATTGTGGTGTTCTTTTCAGTTTTCTCTACAATTCTCGCCTTGATTTCTGAGGGTAATAAATACCTTCCATCTTGCACCACTTAATAATAAAGTTTAATGGAAGATGCACCATTTAATACCTTCCTCTTTAATACCTTCCATTCCTATGCAAAATTCACATGATTTTTTTTACCATACAAATTCACATGATTAAATGATCCATTAAGTGTTGTAATATTAGAGTTTAATGTCAATTCCTAACTCACTCATTATACATTTCCATTGTCAAATTATTCCTCCAAGTAGTCCAATGATCTGAAGTTTCAATGACATCCTCATCTTGGACACCTTCAACACCTCCAGTTCTATTCAATTCATCCTCCAATGGATCAACTACCATCTCGCCTTTAATAAAAGATTATGTAATAGCTAGGCAGCAAGCATTAATAGTAATGATTCTACACTACATATTAATTGGAAAAAATGGACTTCTCAAGATGGCCCAACGCATTTTAAGTAGTCCAAAACACCTTTCAATTACATTTCTTGTTGCTGCATGCTTCATTTTGAAATACTCTTGATGATTAAAATGTGCTCTTCTATCCCTCAATTCTGACAAATGATATCGTGTTCTTCTATGCGGGGCATAATATCCTTCACCATTAGTATAACCATCATCCACAACATAGTAGTGCCCTAAAAATTAACAAATCTTATGAGTATCATATCAAAAGTTAGTATTAGTATTACTACAATCAGAAAACTCTAGAGCTCTAAAAATTAGAAGTCTTTTCTTAAGATGTTTTGCTTATATTGTTATCAATTGGTGTTGCTTATGAGTACTTAATAATACATTAATGCTTCTCTTTCTCGAACCCTTTTACCAAGCTCTAATTCTTTAACTGATTTTCATATCCAAGTGAATTGAAAAAATTCTAGACATGTAGTGATTTGTATACTATAAATGTTTCGAGTGTGAGTATAGTTGTAATATTAGTTATAAGTCAAGTCTGATACAAAAATCATTACCATTAGTTTGTGGTAGTCAAGAACTTAAAATTGGTGAGCTTTGCTCAGTACGTGTAAAGTAAGGGTGGGCATGAGTCAGTTTGGTTCAGTTTTGTGCCCAAATCGTAGAACAAACTAATGTCTTTGGTTTGAAGAATTTGTAGACCAAAGCAAACCAATTGAAGTCATTTTGGGTTGGTCAATTTGTATGGTTTGGGCTTGGCCCAAATAAACGTTTAGATTTAGGACCAAAGTCAGTTTTAAGGCTCAAAAAAAAAATTTATATTTAGCATCTCAATACCTTAAAACCTTACAACCCAAACTCAGTTTAATGCCCAAGTTCATCATCGATAGTTCAATACACTAAAGGAAACCATTTAAATTTAATAACTTAACATTATCATTACATCCATAATTTCATATTACAACTAGCTTAGATTAAAACCATTATCATCAATAAGACAATAGTTTAAGTTTCATACATCCATACTAAATTTAAAACCAATAGTCTAAGTTCTAAATTCAAATGGAAACCATGAAAAACAGTCAGAGCAATAAAACAACGGCATAAAATAGTCTAAGCAATAAGCATTAAAATAAAAACAACTCAAAATGACAGTATAAACAATCTTTTAACTCTTCATTCTTCAAGTCTTCCAACTCCACTCTTCAAAATCATCATTCAACAATCAGCATCCCATGCAAATTTGAAACATGGACATCAAGTCAATCTTTCATCAATCATATATCATATCAATCAATTGAAAAATATGAGAACTTAAAACAATAAACAAAAAATGCAGCTGATTTGAAACTGGACAGAAACTTACATATACCTCTCAACCTTAATCAATGTCTTTCATGCTATGATTGCTATCCAACTTGAGAGCCCACTTTTGCACATTTGAAAAAAAAAAAATAGAAACTACAGCTTATCCAAAGAAAAACAGAAAATCTACCATTGTTTATATGAGGGTGTTAGTTGTGTCCCTCCAACTAAAGCTTCAAAGAACATCAAGTCAAAATTTGAAATTTTGAAAGTGCCTTATACAAAGGAAATGTTTTAGCATGCAACCAATTTTGGCAACATATGAAGGGTCTCCACCATTATAGCGTCCACAACACGCCCTCTGGTACTAAAAGCAGACTTTGGAAACTACTGTTGAAACTTGGACAATAAACACATCCCTTGCCATTAATGCCATAACATAATATTTAGTCATATTCTCCTTCCACCAAGCTAATACATCAAACTTATCATCTTTTACAATTTTAGCAGGATCACACAAGTACTTGTCCACCTCATTCCTAATCTCAACAACATCATGCTCTTTTCTCATCTGTGAGAACCTTTCACGCCTTCTACACAAGTGACTAGTAGGTCTATCACCATTTCCAGTATTGAGCTTAATTTATAGTATATTTTATATCCTTAAAATCATACATTTTAGTCATTATCTTTTAGCATTTTATTTCTTATTTTAATTATTTAATTAATTATTGGGTAATATTAGTTTTTGTTTTATTTCCTAGGTTTTATTTATTTTCTAGATTATATTTATTTTATTTTAATTTTGTAGTTTTTCCTAATTAGAAAGCCCAAATAAAAAAATAAAAAAAGAAAAGCTCAAAAAAAAGAACAAAGAACTAACCCAACCCAAGAGATGAAAGAAGAAGCCCATTGTGCTGGCCTAAGCCCAAGAAGATGAAAGGACACACGCCAACCCAAAGGAGCCGGACAATCACATGGAAGGACCAAAAAGCCCCTGAAAAAGGGGTCACGTGCTCTTTTTTGACATAAAATCCGATGGGATGTAAACGAGGTGTTACATTGCAAAAAAAAAATTTAATATAAGGGGTACATTGATTCAATTATTTTAGGTAGTAAAGTAAAATTGGGTGCAAAAGTCAAGTGAGTAAAGTGCAAAAAAACCTTCTAAAAAAAACTAAAAAAGAGGAAGTCACGGTGCATGACTTAAAACTAGGCCGTCGAGCCCTCGACTAGGAAGGATGAGCCATCACCACCATTGTAAATAGACAACATCGTAAGGTTCTGAACACCCAACTGGCGTTGTATCTCAACAATGAACACTACTTTTAATTTAAATTAAAATTCATTTCTTTTAACACACAACTTAAGAAAATGAAATAGATTTCTAATCTAAGTGTGTGCAAAAAATGTAAGCGATAAACAATTAATATGAATGAGTTTATGAATGAAATGACAAATTTTATTTAGTAACCTACAAGATTGACACTTTTTAAGCCATTTACCGTTCTAAATAGATTCTAACAAAATTTGTAATATAAAATACGTATCTCTAATCATGACAAGAATTACAGTAAAAGCAAGATTGAGACAATTATAGACTCCTAAGTGAATTTATTCACATAATTTTTCAATATGTAGTGTCAAACTCTCTAGCCATTGGATGAAATCTAAATGAGATGGCGTGTGTCGAAGAAATTCAAGCAGATGCTAGCGGGGAAAATCCTAGTAGAAAGATCCCTTTCGTTTCTCTTACTCTAATATTATCTCATCTAAAAAAAAAAAAAAACTTATAATATTTTCACATGCAGGTAAATCTTATACGTACATTAAAAGTTTGTTATATCAACGGTTGAGATGAAGCCATCATGTCGCATCACATCCCCCATCTACTAAAAATTTTCTTAATCCTTACCCCAAAAGTAATTAATAAAGCACGAGTGTGCCCACTAACAAAAGCAGAGCAACCCTTCATCTTCATCTTCTATTTTCAATTTACCCAATTCTCAAACACTCTTTGACCGACCAAAAGACAAAAAGACGAAGAAATTTCTTGCTCATCAATCCGAAAGTCTCTGAAGAGAGATTAATTAATGAATTTGAGGTTCATGAATCCAAAAATCGGAGAAGTTACCGCTGAAGCTGAAAGATTCTGAGAAAGATTGTACTTTTTCTCTCTGGCCAATCAGAACGATGGTATTCATATACAGTAATTTCATGGGTTCCCAACAAAAGGTTTGAAATTCTTCTCCGAATTCTCAATATCCATGGAATTCAATTCCCGATTGCCTTGATCTCTGTTTGCTGCTATCCATTTGTATGCGTGTTATTAAGGTTGTTATTACGGTTATGGGTTCCCCAATTACACTGTGATTGGATGTGTATCACTAGGGTTAGAGGGGTTTTCAAGCTCATACTATAATCTTTATTCAATCATATAAAAGGAAATTCGAGGGTTTGTAGCAGTGAATTTCAAAATGCAATCTCGGAGGCATGATAATTTCAATAAGCAATCTCCAGCTTCTAGATTGGATGCCAACCACCGTTATGAATCGGGTCCTGACCCGTATAGTAGTAGTAGTAGGAGGAGTAATATGCGGGGCGAGGCGACTGATCGGCCTATTAGGAGGAGTTTGAGCCCACACGGATTGCCACGGGATGGGGGTGTGAGTCAAAGGACTGATTCTATTGAAAGGAGGGATTATGGTTGGCATTTGGGTGGTGGCAGGGTCGATCCGGTCCTGCGGAGGTCCAGGTCCAGGTCACCACTGATGCCTTTTGGTGACTTGCAGAAAAGGCCACATTTTGATGAGGGGGTGGGGGTTTTGCGTAGGAGTTATTCACCTCCAGTACCAGCACCTGTTCCTTTGGAGTTGCGACACAGACATGAAATGGCTGAGCCTGGAAAATATAGTGTGAATGATGATTTGAATAGTAGACGAATTTATGGTTCGGAGCATAATGATTCTAGAATCAGTAAAGAGGAATTGAATGAAAGCAGATTGTCAGTTGGTGGTAAAAATGGGAAGCTGAGTCAGAAATCAATGCATACGGAAGATGGTGTGGTAAGAGGATCAAAATCTGTGTTTATTGAAGATGACAATGTACGAGGAACATATTGGTCACCTTCAAAGCTGGGTCCTGTGTTAACTCATGGGGAAAGTGGTGGCCACCTACCATCATCACCACGAAGTATGAATACACGCCATTTTGAGCAAGAAAGACTTCATTATCAAGACCCTATAGCACTGGATAGATTACCAGTAACAGAATCATACAAAGAAGGTGAGAAACCCATTTTTCTTTCAAGGGATGGTTTGTACCCCATGATGTCAGGATCTCATTCGAAGGAATTTTTTGGTAGCTCCTCTACAGGGATAAGGAGTGAATTTCAGGATTCTTATCGGGATGGCCTGCACTTATCATCTTTGGATGAATCTTCAAGGAATAGCCGGAAAGTTACAGATTCCTTAAGCATTAATGCATATAGGGAAAGGCCACTAGTAGATTCTTCTAGAGACCCTGATTCTGGGCAGAGGAACCTGACATTTTACCAGAGATGTAGTCCTACTAGAGGTGCTCATGATGATTATTTTTACCCCAGATCAAGGGGAATGACAGTCGATGATCGTGGATATCCATCTGATGACTTACAAAAAATGATGCCTCCACTAGCACTACGCAACTATGATCATACCCGAATGGTTTATGATCATGGAAATTTGTCAAGACCTAGTATTATGCACCCTGTTGTGGACAGAATTGATAATACTGAGGATTCTTCTGGAAATTCGAGAAAGGGCATTTTTCTGACTAATCATACTTTACAAAGGCAAGCACTACCAGACTACCCTGATATAAACAGAATATCAGATGCTTCAAAGCAGGGTGGGGAATATTTGGGTTCTGGATGCACACATGTCGAGTTTGGAAGGAGAATGCCACAAGATTATGAAATGTTGCATTTTGGTGCATCACAAGATCGTCAAATCTCACATCTGAAAGCAGATTATGGTTTTGAAAGAGATGCAAATCTGAAGTTTCAGGGCAGGCTGTCTCCTGTGTCTAAATATGATTCAGAAATGCATAGACATACTATTAGAATGCAGAGTATGAGAGAAGAGCTTGGAATATATGAACCATCAGATAGGGTGCTCAAAAGAAAATATGGTAATGAAGATGATAAAAGTATGCATAATCCTAGAACAATTATGTCAGGTAAGTGGAATACGTCTAGAGAGTTCCAAGATTTATATGATAGTGGTGAAGAGTGGGATGATGAAGATATAGGCTGTTTGTATACGTCTGCATCAGCGGGATTTGACCATAATGAATACAGTATGGCTGAGAGGACATATGCCAGGCTAGACCATCATGATAGATTTGCATCTGATGATTGGTTGCCATCTCAAGATTCTTTGTCACATGCTCAAAGGCATTCCGTGAGATTTTATAAACATGGTGATCAGTATATAAAGGGTCATCGAAAATCTGGTTATTTAAGTAGGCATAAGTCACACCATGTTGATATAAAAAGTGGTGTTCATAAACAGCACAGAGTTTGGAAAAGAAATGATTATTATCTTGAGGATGCGCATGCAGGTGATGATAATGATGCTACTCCCTCAGAAAATGGGTTGAACTCTGCTGATCCTGAGCCATCCGAGGACTCTGAGGAGTTTAAGCAACTGGTACATGAAACCTTTTTAAAGTACTCTAAAAGGTTAAATATGAACCCAGGTGTTCGGAGAAGATACACGGAACAAGGAAAGGCTGGTACTTTGTTCTGCATCGTATGTGGCCGAAGGTCTGTTTTCTTTTCTGTGACGTTCTTTCTAAGTGGGGCATCTGTTATCATCTTTTCATTCTGGAGTTTTTTTGGTATTACTCCTATAGATGCAGTCAACTGAGTTTCAGTAACTGTAAAGCTTAGTTACTTGGGTTTTCTTAGAACTTTTACATTATCAATAATTTAATTTTATTGTATAGTTGTTTGGGTAATGTTTAGAGTTGGATGGTGAATGGGAATCAATTCGGTGCAAGAGGGCATGAATCTTTGGCGAACTCCACAATCTGAGTAAAACCATTAAAGTCATGTCATGATGCTACTTCAAGTGGCTTTTATGACGTTATATATTTTGAAATTTAAAACTCTTGTTCTTTTGATTCTGTCCATGTTGTTTGTTGGTTAACTGCCTACTAATAGAGAATGGTGTCTGTGGAGTTGTTCATTCACCATTCATGGTTGAAATTTCCACATAAAGTGGCTTTTTCAGTGGGAATGACACCATTTAAATGATAAAAAAAGGGTCATAGTCCAGCAGATAATGATAATAA
Source organism: Dryas drummondii (assembly GCA_003254865.1). Classification (NCBI taxonomy): domain Eukaryota; kingdom Viridiplantae; phylum Streptophyta; class Magnoliopsida; order Rosales; family Rosaceae; genus Dryas; species Dryas drummondii. The sequence goes on from QANW01000720.1 coordinate 93,127, forward strand.
TAAATTGCAGATACGTTGGGTCATAGTTTTAGGTTTTGGTGTTGCAATGAGAATTTACAAATTTGATTATTGTTTGATGTGGAGGGTTATTATGTACGTATGGCATTTTGAGTCTCAAATGCGGCTGTTAGAAGGAGAAGAGTGTCAAATGGCTTGGCTTGAAATGATTCATTTAAATGGCCTTTCATAAAGTCAAAATTGGTGTCTCATCCAACACTTTGGTGCAGTGATAGTAGTAGCTACAATAGCCCTTGGGGCTAGCCCAAGTGGTGAGAGAGAGGGTGGAGAAATTTGTTAGGATTAGGTTAAGTCAAAGGTTCGATCTCTTCCTGTGTAACAAAAAATTATGGTAGTAGCTACAATCTTAGACATTTTGGTATTGTGTTGACATCCAGGTCGAAATGGGTAGAGGATTTGAGTTGTATTTACATATATTCATGTTCATATTAAATTATAACTCTTTAGACAACATATAGCATGCTTTACATGTATTAGACAACAATGAATATGCCTCATAAGCTGCTTGAAAGTGCTAATATGTAATGCATGCAGTTGCATATGTACCTATAGTAGGTAAGAAAGTGGAAAGAAGGTTTTGTCGTGGAAGTTTGAGTAATAGGCTTTGTGGGATTACAATATGTGCGAGAGTAGGTTTAAAGTTCTCTTTCCCAAGAGCACCAGAGTGATCTAAAAAGTCAGTGACATTGAGATCAAGCGTTTGGTTTTCTGGTTGAGAAGATAAACAAGTTTTGGAGACCAGTAATGATTGGATAACATACTGGTTGATCCTTCGTGTGAAGTGAGCTGCTTATATTGAAATGAGTATTAACCTGTAATCTGTTAGAATTCTTTTACCAAACCCAAGAGATTGTTAATTGACTGTTAAGAAATAGGGGGATAGGAAGCTTCCGTGACCAATTTTATTTTTTAATAGTACGATCTTTCTGGCTACAGACATTGGAAGACATTGGTTGTGGGGTTCTTGAATATATAGCCTTCTTCCAATATGCTATTGAAGATAATCTGTAGTTTTAGAAAAGATGATTGGAACCCAAATTATAAATAAGAAAATGCCATAAAGCTTTGAGGGGTGAAATTAAGAAAGCAATCATTCGCAAAAGTTTTATCAAGAGTAAGACGGGCATTGGTTTATTTTGTTACCCTCCAAGTTTGATGGGTACTTGTACCTTTATGAGGATCTTCTGTTGTGTCAGATTTTGTCTTAAATTTGATACAAGTCTGCCCCAAGTCTGATAAAAGGAGGCTGTGGTAGTTTGTAGCTGGAATAAAGCTTTTTCACATCTTTTGGATGTGCTTACTTGATATGAAGGATCGTTAATGCCTTGTAGCAAATGAGAAGTGAGATGATTAATTTAAATAAAAAAAGTCTAGCGGTTTAGGATCGTTAAATAGTATTTGGGTTTTGTTTCCACCATTGATTTCTGCCTCAAACTTTTTTATGAAGCTATGGAATTTTTTTTTTTGTTTTGTGATAATTATTATTATGTTTTGGCCTGAGTTTTATGATAATTATTAATGCATGACATTTGTATATGATATCATTTAGCATGTTTAAATGGGATACCATTGATGTTTCTACCCTCTTTATTTATTGGTAGAATGATACTCACTAAGAATGTGTTCTTTTGCAATTGTTTATCTATCTATACTGTTACAGATTGTCAAAGGATTTCATGGATACTCAACGCTTGGTAACACATGCATATATGTCTCACAAAGTTGGTTTGAGGGCACAGCACTTGGGTCTTCTCAAAGCAGTTTGTGTTCTGTTGGGGTGGAGTACTGTTGTCCCCTCTGACACAGTCACATTGGTTCCCCAGGTCTTGCCCCAGTCAGAAGCTTGGGCTCAGAGGGAAGATTTGATTCTCTGGCCACCACTCATTATTGTTCACAATATTTCTATGTCAGACAACAATCCTGAAAGTTGGAAGGTTGTAACTATTGAGGCCCTTGAGGCTTTTCTAAGAGGTCAGTGACTCTGTTTTCTTTTTTTTTTGGCCATTGAGCAACTCTGTGTTTTAACTGTTTGTAAATAATCCAACTGTAAAAATTTCAGGACACAGTAAAGTGATCAATATTTGAGCATAAATTTGATGTAAAATGAAGTGAAACTAGAAAATAAGAATAAACTGCATCATGTTGTATGATCCAAAATTGTTAACATGCACTATTTGAATTAGTGACAACATTCAGGTTGTGTGGATATGTATTGGCTTCAAATTAGTTGGGGATAGAATAACAATTATTTGTTCTGAATTCCATCTTTTGGTTTCTCCATGGAATGGCAGGTAAAGGTTTAATCAGAGGAAGAATCAAGCTGTGCCTAGGTAAACCTGCTGACCAAAGTGTTTTGGTGGTGAAGTTCTTGGGAACCTTTACTGGGCTTGGGGATGCAGAGAGGATTCATAAGTATTTTGCAGAACATAAGCGTGGCAGAGTAGATTTTGAGCGAGCAACATCCAACAGTGGAAAAATCGTGGAAGCAGGAACACAGGAAGACAATGTGGAGGAGCGATTTCTATATGGGTATATGGGGATTGTGGAGGACTTGGATAGGGTAGATTTTCATACCAGGAACTGGTGTGTGATAAAGAGCAAGAAGGAGATTCAAGACCTGGCCAATGCTCCTGTCAAACCTGACGAGAGGTAGCTCATAGCCATGCACAAACACTAATTTAAGGATTATGCTTTAGGTTTACCTTCCTTGAGGAAAACGAAAAGAGAACAGAAGGGAAAATATTTGAAAATATCATGTAAAAATTTAAGTAACATCCAGTTTTTGCTTTCAGTGCATACTTTTATTGAACCTATGGAAAGTTGACTATTTTTCTTGTTAAGCCTCTTGCCTTTATATAAAAGTTTATTCGCGTCAATGTCCTTGAAAGTAACTTCGATTTTTAATTTGTCCCTTGAAACTTCATTCTTTCTATTTTGCCTCCCAAATTTTACAAAATATCATACTCCGTTAAGTCTGTCTATGAGTCCGTCAAAAAAGTTTACGTGCCGCTTATGTGGAAGGAGCAATAAATTGTCACGTCAGCTTATTTGATTGAGCTTATAACGGATTTGATGGAATATGATATTTTATAAAGTGAGAGGAATAAGTTTTTCAGAGGCATTGGCGTGAATAAGCCTTATATAAAGCTAATTTACTATTTATGATTTGATTAAAAGGAAATGCGAATTGAATTATCACAACCTGACATGAACGTTACACTTGCAATGAATGATTAAATACACGATGCTGCAGATGCCGCGTTTGGGTGATTCAAGAAGGTTTGCCTTTGTCAAATTTAAACTTTGGTAATTTGATTGTTTATTCTTTTAACAGATTGATGCAAATTACACTTGTCTTCCAAATTGCAAACCCAAAATGGTTGAGATGAGGGTTTCTTGTTCTACCATTATTCTTATTGTGCATTGTATGGCTATGACCCAACCAAACCGTTTAATAAAGAAGCTGTAATGTGATTTTGCCAAGTTCTAGAAATTGTTGTTTCCGAATACATTTCTCATAGAAATGACAGAAATAAATATTCTTCATTTTCTTAAAGCTAATCAGGGAAACAGCTTTAAAAACAGACGACCATGTTCCTACAAGTGTCTCCAGCCCTAGTGACTCTGAGTCTGTGAGTAGGGAAGGAGAGTTAAAATGGTCCCACTCACCTAGGTTTGGGGTGTGCAGTGTATCTTTCAAAACAGTTTTGCAAGGACGAGTTGTACCTATAAGCTTAACACCTGCAACATCCATGGTTGAATATATCTACTCGTTTAACTGCAATGCTCAAAAGTCTTGGGAAGTTAAGATATAATAACAAATGCTACACAGAAAAGTTTACTCCTAACATTCTCATCCCTTTTCTATGTGGAATTTATGGTGTGCTTGAAATGTGTTTGCCTTTACAACAAGCCTCTAAATCCTCTCAAAGTTGTTATCCAAGCACGCCTGCACTGATTCCATAAAGGCCAATCTGAACTAGATTGGTTAGGCACAACAAGGTTGGCATTGTGCATAACCAATCTAAATCCTTATTGCTTGAAATCCCCATCAAGCTATTTTTCTGAAGCCTAGTTACTTCCATCCAGCAATGTGATGTCTCTCTGAAATGATGCAAATCTCACTTAGTTTTTCTCAAAAACCGAAAAAAGTTATCTCATGGACACCCTATATCAATTTTTCAAGAAGAACAAATGATAAAATTGGAGATACAAACCAGTATACCTCTAATTCCCCTAGAATATAGCTATAGGGCTGTGTATGCAAGAAGATCTTTTCTTAAGATTTTCCTCATCTCCTTTGGAAGTTGAGATACTTGATGCCATAGGCGAAGACGAAGAAAAATAGGAGCATGAAACCAATATGAGCCACAGCAACTGCTCCAAGAAAGTCATATTCAAAACCTAACCTACTCTTAAGGTAAATCTGCACTGACATGGGAGGTTCTCCAGGAACTTCAACTAATGAAGTTTTGTCTCCCACTTGGGATGTCACAAGTCCATAAACTGTCCAAGCAACTGGAGAAGCCCAGTAGTACCACCTCCACCATATTGGGATTTGCTGCAAAAACATGAGCAAGTATAAACTGTCAGCATTTCTTTTTTAAAACAACATTTAAAGTCATTAAAATGTTCCAACTAATATCATGTCACTAGACTTTATGAGCTTTTAGCATCGTAGGTAAAATTTTAATTCTAATCATGGAATCTTTCCTAAAGACTAATTCTGTCAAATGCTTGTTAGTGCTGAGTTTTTAGTCTCACAAAAAAGATTAGCATTGATGTATATGATTTGTAATTAGAAAATCTTGACATGTTAATGACTTGTTTATGCACTTCTAATTCTAAACTTAAAGATCTCGCAATTCATAGCTTGCATGGTTGCGTACGGATACTTACCATCCTAGGGATGAGGAAACCAGAGAACAGGTTCCAGAAGCTTAGGAAAAAGGACATCACTATGGCAGCAATTTGGTGGCCTGGTGTTAGAGCTACAAGCATCATGCCATACAATGTGAAGTAGATAAAGCTCATCAATAAAAAGTAGTAGAACCACAAAAACTTTTCAACTCGCCAAGGAAACCCGATCATTGAATAAAGGATGAGACTATACACCAGAGTTTGAACTGCAATGTAAATTATCTCAATTGCTACCTGCAGGGCATGAGAAAATTAATATATTATGATTAATTATCTCTATGAGAAAATCTGTTTGTTTTTATTTTACCCTTGAATCAAATTTTCTGACTTGGCTTAATATCAAGGGTTCAGATTCTTTTACCTGGGCGAATGCATAAGGCAACGCAGAGTACATGCCTGCTGCCCTTTCACGGTAGAAGACTGTTCTCTCAATTGCCACAATAGGCTGCACTGAGGAGGTGTTGGTGGCTCCAAGGAAGAAAATTGCAGAATACATAGCTCCCACCAGATTTAGTACGTCTTGTTCCTTGTGCCTATTGATATAATATTTTGCAATGAACTTTGGATACATGTACAATACAAAAGCAAAGAAATAGACTAATAGTGTACTTAATTGCAGAAGCTATTGGTAAAATGAATAGAGGTTTCTGGCATGATTTTCTAATGAAGAGTTCCATGATGTGACAAGCTTTTCTTATAATATTTTCTTTTCCCTTTTCCTTTCATACAAAATCGAGCAGTAAAAGTTGAGAATAATGTGCTTGTTGCATGTGGGATTATCAAATTAGGGTTGCATGATAAATTGTATATGGGTGAGTGTACTGCGACCATATCATGCCTAGTTTAATAAAAGAACAAGAACAGAAAAATAAGAAATCATAAGACTTACGTTTGATCTCCTTTGTTCCAAAAAATAAGTCCAAAAAGAGTACCAACAACTATGGTCAAGAACAACCGGATGGCATTGTATGGTGGGTTCCTCCAGTATGACCAGTGTTGTTTCCAGAAGCAAGCTTTGCATTGAGTAATAAAAGATTGAGAGTATTTGGTGGGGAAGTAAAGGTCTTTGGATCCTGGTACTGGTGTGCTTAGCTCTTTAATAAGATCTTGATTCTTCCTGGAAAAGAGGAATCAAATGATAAAAACAGTGTACTAGTGTATTACAGAACAATAATTAGAAAAAGGAGGCACATCAATGCAAGTTACAATTAAGGTCTTAAATGTGCCACTTACTTATAAAGTTCGGACTTTGCATATATATCAGAAAAATCCACACCAAGTGAGGTCTCAACTGGAGAAGAACTGATTTCCAACATCCATGTTGCAGGATTGTAACCATCTCTGATCTTAGTAACTCCTGGAATAGCCTGCAAGAGGTTACAGACATTTGTTTGACTAAAAATACTGGGAGTTACAACATATCAATTGCTATTGACAATGGCACAAGTAATACCTACTTCAAAATATTCTATGAGCTTCTGAGAACAGTGACCAAGGGGTCCAGCATAAATGACTTGTCCACCTCTCTTCATTAGCAGTAGCTGTGAGAAAAATGATCAAATTGAAGTTAAGTGGCTAACAACAACTACAAAATAGCAGAGTCTTGTCACTAATTTCGGACAATGTAAATGTCAGATACCTCATCAAAGGCTTCAAAAATGTCTATGCTTGGCTGGTGAATAGTGCATACAAGAGTCCGCCCTGTATCCACAGTATTTCTCACTGTACGCATGACAATTGCAGCAGCTCTCGCATCAAGACCTGATGTTGGCTCATCCATGAAGATTATGGAGGGATTTGCAACCAATTCTACAGCTACGGTTAGTCTCTTTCTCTGTTCTGTTGACAGACCATCTATTCCAGGAAGGCCTACTAGGGAGTTCCTCAATGGGTTTAGCTCAACCAACTCCATGACTTCCTCCACAAACATCTATATATCAGAAGGAAGAAAAAGTATGATAAATATACATTGTAGGTGAAGAAATTTAAATCTGTGCATTGACCAATTTTAATTTCGCAAAAAATAAGGTTGTTAAGTGTCAAAAGAGTTGGAAGACCTTGTTCTGGCATTGAACAAACTATCTATAATAACACTGTATGGGAGACACAAGAGTGCAGTGTGTTCAGAGACTAATAAGAAAAATAAAATCAACTAGGAGTTCTGTGACAGAAGAAGATGCCTTTCGAGTTTCCTTTGTTATGTCCTTGGCAAGACGCATCCAGGCAGAGTACACAAGGGATTCATAAACAGTTACTGTTGGAGAATGGATATCATTTTGTTCACAATAACCGCTAATTCGAGCAAAAGTTGCTTGGTTCTTTGGGTAACCGGAAATGCTGACACTTCCTTCAATATAACCACCTGTTTTCCTTCCTGCTAGCACATCCATCAAGGTAGTCTTTCCTGCACCACTTATGCCAACCAATGCTGTAAGAATGCCAGGCCTAAAAGCACCACTAACATCTCGTAACAATTGGAGACGATCCCCTTCAATTCCTTGGCTTTTCATTTCCTGATGAACAAGTCACAGCTTTCAGCATTTGTTTTTACAAATTATTACAAAATATTGCAAATATAACTCATTTAGCCTTTCTTTTTAATGTTAGTACAAACATACTTCATAATGTTCAGGACATGTTCCAAGGATGAGTTTGTAGAAACATATAATGCTTGTAAAACTGAAATTTTGAAAGTCAATTTAGTTATAGTGCAGTTTTAGGTTTAATGGATCTCATTTGTCAGTCTTTCTGAGTAAATTTGAAAGTTTATTAAATAACCTTAATTGTTTTCTTTATGAGTAATGAGCTCAACCATTTCACCTTAAGGTGATGCTGCATGTTGGAAAACACACATAGGGAACTTACAGCAGGCATGTCGACGTAGTAGTTCACATGATCAAATGCAAGTGACAAGGGCTGAAAGTGCAACACCATTCCTCGCTTCGTAGGTACAAGCTCTGCAGTACTAATGCTTGAGTAATTTGGACTTTTCATCAGTCCCATATCTATACCTGTAGTTATTCACATAGTATCACTGTTAGCACGCTTCCTTTACCTCCCTTTTTAAAGAAATATATGCAGCATGTACAACTCTAGATCTTGAACCTTCAAACATTGGGGTAGTGGATGCTGGGCTTATTTCTGGGGCTCCCATTTTATCTAAGGTTGACTGCTTTCTATTTGTACGCTTGTCATCCTCCTCCAGAATAATGGATTTAGAATCTCCGAAAGCTACATATGATTTTGAAAGCATTATTGGACTCAAAATTTTATTCACATAACCGAAATGGTGATTATAGTGAGAAATTAAAGCTTACGATGCAGAAAAGTCAGTGCTGCAATGAACCAGATGTTGAAAAGCAGTGAAAACCCAAGGAGTGCTCCTATGCATATCCAGTACCAGTAGTCTTCTGTAAACATGCCTCTGGCCTTTAGAAGAGCCTTTCCAACTGTAGGTTCAGAGATTCTCAGGTCAATATTTGGCTGTAAAAGAGAAATTGTATTATGTCAATCAAATGATAAAGTAGTTGTGGCCTCCGAAAGAGAGCTCCCCTGTACTGAAACCACCAAAAAAATGAAAAAAAGATGCTTCTAAAGAAAACAAAATACTATTAAGGTGATCTTACTGCACTCCATCTTTTGTCAAGAAATTCATTGATGGCTATGGCATTTTGTCCATACATCATGGGAGAAATATAGTAGCCCCATATCATCCATGGTTCAATGTCATCTGCATGAAAGGATTAATTAATGCTTACATTGCCTTCACAGCAAATGGAGAATTGGACATATTTAATCATATTCAAATAGCACATGTTAATACTGAATGACTGTGCAGGATCAGTTTGCTAGAGTAATTAATCGTATGCATAGCACAAAGACAAGAACAGCTAACCTTTGGCAACAATGAATCCACCAAGAACAAAAACCAATAGCAGAGTGAAGGTGCCAAGTGTGTTTGCAACAATTTGTGTTCTTCCAAGAGCTGCAATGAAACGGAAGAGAGATAGAGCCATCTGATGCACACCGAATAATGCCAATAGTTGACGGAAAAACCTGCATAATTTCAAAATGTACTAGTGAGCATAATCAAAAAAATTTGGGATATCACTTGTTGGTGGCATCTAACAACAGGACAAGAAATTTTATGCACATGATGGTTACTCACTCAGGCAGTCAGGTACATACCTATTAGCTGAAGGAGCAAAACCAATGGTGTAATATGTGAGTATGATCCATATTCCTGACTCCATCAATGAAATGGGGATCCTGAGGACCCAAATTGGTAATCCAAAAGCCCATGCTGGATGTAACAAGAGATCTCTCTGTTTGAAAAATACAGGAATCCTGAATATAGTCATTGCAAGCTCTGCCATCCCATTAAACATTACATTGATGAGACTGAAAAATAGTGCACCATAATATTTTCCCCCATCTTGTAATCGGCCGTGCTTCATTTCTGTTCTCAAAAACATTGTCATGGCAATTAGTGACATGATTGTGATCTGGATTGTCTTGAATATATATATGAAGGAGTTGCGCTTCATCAATAGCCACTCTCTTGCAAAGCATGCCTTGAAGAGTTCCCAGTTTGAGATTCCATACTTTTCTTTCACTAATGCAGCAGGATGAGCTTTAGATCTATCATAAGGAATTCCAAGTTCATCAGACAGTTTTTGACCAATGTGGAAACTTTTAAAATAATCTACAAATTCCAATGCACTAATATATCGGTAAGGCTCATTTTTTTTAAACCAGTACTGTTCTTGGTCCTTTCTGGAAGTAACCTCTTGCAGAAAGTCTGCCACTGCTTTCCTTTCTGGACATTTGAAACCCACACTCTCGAAAAATTCTAGTACATTCTCTCGTGGACCTTGGTAGACAATGTGACCCTCTGAAAGTAAGATAATGTCATCAAAAAGGTCAAAAGTTTCGGGTGCAGGTTGCAGAAGAGAGATTATCATGGTGACATCCATTATATGTACCATCTGCCTCATAAACCTGACAATTTGGAATGTGGTCGAACTGTCCAAACCGGTTGATATTTCATCCATGTAAAGAACTTTTGCTGGTCCAACCAACATCTCTCCTGCATTTGTTTCTTATTAGAATTGTGTTACATAAAAATGTTGTCACAATGACAATTGAGTATAATCTATAGGAACTAGCAGTTTAGTATTTTTGGTCTTGGGAAACCAGTTTGAAGTATTTTTCTATTGCTTTTCGTGTATTGTATGCATACCTGTAGTAACACGCTTCTTTTGTCCACCAGATATGCCCCTTCTCATCTCATCACCCACCATAATATCAGCACATATATCTAATCCAAGAATCTGTTACACTTTCTTAATTAATTACAGTAGTTAGACTGAGAGTGTTAGGTGAAAGATAAGGTACCAACAAGAAAGCAACAAACCTTCAGAACATAATCTGTAACCAAACTGGTTTCTTGTCCTGCGAGAGCTGTGGCTTTCATGAATGCATCTACCACAGGATCGGGTTTGATTCCTGATTCTTTTTCTCGTCTGGACAATTCAGCCAGTAGCTCGTATCTGGTTCCAACCCCCAAGCAACGTCCGGAAAAATCCAATGTTTCTCTGACCGTCATCTCACCATGGTGTAGATCATGCTGGCTGATATAAGCACTTGTTCTTTGAGGAACAAACTCTGAGAATTCATGACCACAGTAAGTGATTCTTCCAGATACCTGTTATATATTTGATGGGAGTCAAGTTAGAATTTCAAGATTTAGATATAGGACAATGAATTGTTCAGAAATAGCTTGTACAATCCTTCTTTAAAAAACCTCTTAGGCCAATAACAATTTATGAATTTGAGAAGCAATTTTCATGAACCAGTCAAGCTTTCGAAAAATGGAAATGTATAAAATGAAATGACTTGTGTGACTATGTTGGAATTAGAAAATCATAAACATTTCAGCATTTGCTATATGCTGCATGATGAACAATTGAACTGAGGGAAAATGAAGCTTAAAATGACATCAATATTTGAAAGACATTGTTAGTGTGCGAAGGAAGGAAATGCCACACCCTTAGATCCTTATCTGTCTTGCCAGCAAGTGCCTGCAGAAATGTAGTTTTCCCTGATCCTGGAGGTCCCAGAAGCAGTGTCATTCTGGAAATAAAATCAGTGAAATACATAGCACCAGTTAAAAGATACACTTGATCCATATAGTAGTAGTACTAGTACATCATATAAACATCAGAAGCACAACAAAAAATTTGGCATATTTAAGAACATATATAGGTTTCTGATCTACTAATGCCTGTCTAGCAATCACAGAACTATCAATTTCAGCATGTGACTGGGAAATAGAATGAACATGGGAGATTTTGTGACAATCAATGACTGCTTTATGAAAACAAATAGACATACCTTGATGGCTTAACTATTCCACTCAAGTCACGAAGTATTTGGACTACTCTTTTCTTAGACGGGGAAAGCTTAATGAATCCAAGAATTCCCTATTCACAAAAAAACAAGAAATTAAGAAAAAGGGAAAATGGTTAAACAAAATTATACATCAGTACACACACACACACACACATACATACACAAAACATGCATGGACACATACATACCTTGCCAGTTTCTAGTAAGTTGAAGCAACATCTCCTTATGAACCACTAATACCAACATGTAGGTTGCTTATTCATATTTGATAGTTTATATAATAGTAAAATCACCTTGGAGAAAACTTTTGCTTGAAAATGTCATATTTATCACCATATATTAACAAAGAAGGTAGAGATGATTCTCTTTCCAAATCGAGCAACTCAGAAATTGAAGCGTATATATGGCTCTATCCTATCACATAAAATAATAAAAAATTCTGGAATTACTGTCTTGCAGAGAAAGGGGAGACAAGAATTACCATCTATTTTCTGAATTACCCTTAATTTTTTATTATTGCAATGCACCAGAAAATACAGTCATAATCAAATTCAAATTAAACAATACAACAGAGCTAGCAGAAAACAGAATGAAGCATACCTCTATTGTGTTCATGGTGGAATTCAGCAGGGTAGGAAGTGCCCTGGTTCCAACATATGCATCCCCTTCAATCGATAAATGTTCAAACCGAACCTCAATATTTGGAATCTTAATCCCAACCCTGTTAGTACAAAATCAAATATCATCCTCAATGACCCCAAAATTATAAAAACAAAAAAGCAAAAAAAAAAAAAAAAACCAAAATCAAAAGAACCATCTTGGAACCATAAAAAAGAATTTGAAATTTCACCGATCAGTCATATCTCTAAGCTTTAGAAGAAATTTCTCATTGTCCTCTTCAGGAACCTTGAGTACACTCTCCATGAGACTCTTCTTGTCCAGCATTCCAAGATTGGCAACATCAATCTCTTCATAACCAACCCTTCCATTATCCAACACCTGCTTCAGCATTCCCCTTCTCAACCTGTCATAAGTAGGCAGCCGCTCAATTGCTGCCCACCTCAACTCCTCCTCATCCTCATCCTCTCTGCCACTCCTCTGAAACACATCCCCCTGCCCACTCCACACTTCCCGGAAACTCGTGGAGGCGGCCCAACTCCTCTTGCTGGCCGACCCAAAACTCCGCCCGCTGCTTATCGCCCTCATAAGAACATGGTCGTCTCCCCCCAATGCACCCGCCATTTACACAATTACCTCCAAAGTTGCAGTGACTAGTTTACATTAACACAAAAATTGTTGTTGAGGGGTGAGATAAGAAAAACAGATGAATGTGAATTGTAGCACAAATAATAAGCATGGAAAATGTTCACTGACTAGTTTTTGAAGGAATGTAGGGTCAGATGAAGTTGTGATGGGTTGTTAGTAGTTTGCATGGGTTTTATAATATTCAAAAGCCATGAATGAAGTTGTTGTGACTTGTGAGACATGAGATATATGGTTATGCCTTATGAGTCCTCAGAGAGTTTGGGGAGAGTTGAAAGGCAAGGGTTGTAGGATATTTTGCTAATTTTTTGCAAAGATTCGGATTTGAATTCTTGGTTTTGTGAGCATCTGTGACGGTTTAATAAGGACAAGTAGATAACTAGATATTATTTGGGGGTGTGGTTTGTATGATGTGGATTTTTTTTGCTTGCTTTTTAACTTATTTTGTTCAGTTTTACAAAAGATAAAAGCAAACGCATTCTTTCCTATAATAAGTCAAAAGCGCCAAAGGTTTAGAGCAGCAACCGGACGCTATTATATCCTAACGGGGAAAGCGGAGATTTGTAATGCTATTAAACACCCTAAATTGCTAAGTTGACCATTTTATTTTAAAAATTTTAACTTTATTCTTAAAACAAAAAAAAAATTTCAATTTTATTCGTTAGGTCATTCGACAGTTATCTACCGAAATATTTATGGTTATTCGACAGTTATCTGCTGAATATTGGTGGATTATTCGGTGGATAACTACCGAATGAAAATGAAAAAGGCATTCGACAGTTATCTGCCGAAATATTTGCATTTATTCGACACTTATCTGCTGAACATTGGTGGGTATTTCGGTAGATGACCACCGAATGGATCTGGGTGATTTTATCATGTTTTTGCAATAAAGGGTAAAATAAGAAAAAAGTTGACAAAAATTTATTATGGTGGTCAACTCAGCACAAAATGTGGTTTGCATAATCTCCCTCTTGTCAAAATCAAACACTACATGAATGCACGCACAATTTTGTACCAATAAACTATAATGCTTAAGAGCATATTTATCTGGGCAATCCTTCGTTTAAGATTAAAGTTCGAATCTCTTCTCCTTATTTACCTCATTTGTAGCTAGAAATGTATTCTTTATTTGGAAAATGGGAGTTACAGTTACAGTATTTTAGTCGTATACAAAATTTATATGATCCAAAACTTTACAAATCAATCATTAGGTTCAATGTTGCATCCATGCATTTAATTAATGTAGACTGATCAAATTTAATTTCTATAATGTAGACTGATCTCTAAAAAGAATCAATCATTTCGTCAAATTATGTGGAAATAGTTTGATCAAAGAAAATGTGGAGAGAATTTGCAACAACATACATGTCACCACATATAAGGGACACTTGCAATGGCAACACATTGTCACTTACAAGGTTTTCAATCATAATCATATCATTTGAATGTGACAGATGTTAATTGGTTTGATGGTTTCATCTTCTCAATAATTTTCAAAAGTTTTTGCAAATTAACCTCAAGGATGGCGATAATGCACTCCCATTTAATTTATACATCAGTACATCTACACTTCTTTCATTATTTATGCCTTTTCGTTTCTTATGTTGGTTCAGTTTCTAAAATTACCCCTAATTAATATTTTATCTACTTTTTGAAATTTTTAACTCCTGCTTAGATTTTTCTGAGCAAGGGAAAAACAGTTGAAAATCAAACGTTACAAATTTATCAAATAAGAAAAATAAATAAATAAAATTAAAAAGCTGTTAACAAAAAAGAGTTGAGGAAGAATATGCCAAAGTAAAAAAGAAGTGAGCAAAGAACACATGAGAATTTGAGCTAAAATGCCATTAATAAGGTTTAGGTTCATCTTCTAGCTACCTTGCAAATGGCTGTATTACGAGCTCATCCAATATTGCATAAAGTAGAGAAATTATGCTTTTGTAAATAGAAATAAACAACAAAGGAAAGTTCTAAAAAGTAAAATAGAAAATTAGGATTAAATACCAAATATCAATAATTTTTCAGTAAAGCAGCAAGACACTAATTTTTTTTAGTTTAGGTACTAATCTAGTGTAAGACATTTTGGATTAGATCACAAATCAGTTTGTTATATAATTGTGACTGTCGAATAGTCACAGTTGTGATTGAACTGTGACTGTTTCAAATTTATAAAAATTCAAAATTTTTAAGAGTTTAATATTTTTTATTTAGGCTTGGGGGATAAAGTCATAAACATTAAAGTTCAAGCCTTGCAAATATTGAAAAAATAACAAATCAATAAAAAAGTTATGACTATTAAACAGTTACAGCTCGATATAACTATGTTTTTTAAAATTTGTATCTAAACTAAAATTTAGTACCTAAAGTAAAATGACATAAATGTTTTGGTAGTTAAAATGAAAAAACATTATAATTTGGTACCTAAAATCAACGGACCTAAAGTAAAAACCATATTGATTTATTGAGGATATAGTTTTGGAAACTAAACTACTATAAAGAGATGAAAAATATAAAATAATCAAAAAAGTGTAGTTGTACCAACTACCAACCTCAAAATTGTAGGGATGGCAACGGTCTGGTTTGCCGATACCATATCGTCTTACCGGGTAATTGGGTCACCATCAAGTATTCAAAGCTCCTATTATTTAAAAAAAATATATATTTTTGATTGGAACATACCAAATCAACATAAATACGTAATATAATATAAATAAAATATATTAAAATTCATCATATTACATTACAACAACACTTAATCATAAAAATAATACCATTAAATATTAAAGACAAAAAAAATTAAGATAATAAATTAAAATATAATTATATAATATACAGGTTTTTATAAAACTGGTATACAGGGCGGAGTGGGGACGGAGATGATATTACCATATCCGCTTAATATGGGCAGGTCCCTGCGGTGATTTTTGGAGGCAAGAAATTTTGCCATCCCTACTCAAAAGGTTTTTTTTTTTTTTTTTTTAGTTAAGGGATAGGGGATCGAACTTGGATGCAGGGTGGACAATTTCACAACCTTTTTAACTGAGCTATCCAACAACTGCATCCATACTCAAAAGGTTACTTTCGAAAAGAAACTATAAAACCAAAACCACATCTTTTATTTTAAAATTCATCACCTAATTTTTTTCTCTGTCTTTATCCCTAGCAATCTCTCAAGCTCTAGGATTTTTGTCACCCATAAACCACGTTATCTATTATGCAACACCTCTTTGATCTTACCTTGAGTTCTTCTTTTTGCGTCGAGCTCAACTCTTTTAGTGGCACGTATATATTGTTGTTAATCTATTATATTATATCTCACCCTTACACCAAATAGTTGAATTATAATTGAATAAGTAAATGATGATTTCACTAATTTTTTGTGGGAAATATTTTGAATGGATACCAAAAGTATGAATGGTTTAAATTATTTGAACATATTGTTGGACCAATTTTTATAACTCCTAAGTCTCATTAATTAGTTTCCTAACTTTTCCATTTACTTTCAATAGTTTTTCAATTTTTTTTTTCTCTTAAACTTTTCCACCATGCATAGGGTCAAATCGAAGGGTGGAGGGGGAAGAGAGAGAGAGAGAGAGAGAGAGAGAGAGAGAGAGAGAGAGTTTTATTCTGTTAAAAATATAAAGAAATATGGATGAAATTAGTATTATAAAATTTGTTAATGTTCCCTTGGCAATGGATCATATTAATTGTTCGACATAAAAAATGGATATTAATTGTCGGTGGGTTTGAGAGAAAAAGCAATATCAGCAACCAAGATAATCGGCGCCAAAAACCATTAAATGAACATAGAGTTTTTTCTGGAAGGAAAGTTGGACCATCTTTCTTCCTTTGAAAATTCAAGAAATTTAAGGCCAACCAATACCATTACGGCATTACCCCACTCTATCAGCAAAGCTTTGTTTAGTGCTTTGCTTGCACATTTCTGTCATTTCTGGGTATTAAATGCCTTTCTCTTTAATTATGAATTCTTTAATATTTATATACACAATAACTTTTCCTGTACATATGAGGGGCTCAAGTGTCACAGTGCCTTTTTCTTTCCAGTACTATATACAATGACCGAGATAATATTGAAAATGAAACACTCCTAATAACTTAATAAGTGTCTAAGTTTCAACATGCTGCTCTCTTTGATACAGATGAAGCAATATTTAAAAGAAAAGCACTAGATACTAGGGATGGCAAAAATCCCTGCGGGGCCAAATTCCCGCGGGGACCCGATCCGATTAAAACCCTAATGGGGGAGATAAATGGGACCAGGTTCGGATTCGAGGATTTATGCGAGGACCCGAGTCGGGGGCGAGGCGGGTATGGTTTTGGCTCCCCCGACCCCGAACCCGCCCCGTTTACACCAAATATATATTATTAAAATTTTAGTGTTAAAAGTGTCATATAGGGGGATCGAACTTGGCACCTCAAGTTTTCTCCCACAGCTCCTTACTATCAGACCAACAAGTTCTTATGATTTTACTCTTCCAATTTATATATTTATACACAATTTAGATAATAAAACCCTAAACCCTATACCCTATACCCTATACTTTATACCCTACCATATACCATATACCCTAAAACCTATACTCTATACCCTAAACCCTATACCTTATACCCTATACCCTATATCATAAACCCTACACCCTAAAAGCCTAAACTCCATAAAGCCTAAAACCTAAACTTATTATTCCAATCTAGATAATAAAACCCTAAACCC
>QANW01000720.1:112465-136549 GCA_003254865.1 Dryas drummondii
TTTTTTTTTTTTTTTTTGATATCGAAGACTTATCTTCTTCCTGTAGTTCATTTCTCTCTCTTCCTCCCAGTACATTGCATCTCTTCTCTCCCCTCAGTCCTCCCACTCCCTCCCCAGTCTCTCATTCTCTTCCTCCTCTTCTTCCTTCTCTTCCTCCTCTTCCTCCCGGATCTCTTCTCTTTCTCATAACTCTTACACAAACTTTGGATCTCCTTCAAGACCACAAAATAGAATTACCAAATTCAAAAACTGAAAAAAATTGAGCTTAAAAAAATGAAGGGGTTATGAGAAATAGACAGGGAAGGCAAAGGAAGAGCAAGTGATGCAATAAGTAAGCAAAATTTCGATAATTTCGGCAAAATATTAACCAAATATCAACAATAGGTGGCATGACCCCAAAAATTGAAATTTTATTCCTCAGTTGGAATACCAACATAGAAAGAGCCAGATTTTTAAGAAAAAAAAAAAATGTAATTGGGCCTTTTGGTTTACTACTAAGCGGATTGAGTTGTTAGGCCTCTTAGGACTAACATTTGTCCTTACTTGGTATTGGCCCAAAATACAAGGTTGACCAGTAGGCTCTAAATAAATTAGAGGTCACTCGAAAAGTTCTTGAACAGCCTAAACCCTACAATGTGGAATAGGTTTTCTCGGATGCATGTTTGGCAACACGAATCATCAAAATTGAACATTAGATGCACAATTTTGTAGAAACACTAAAAACTAACATAGAAGTCATGTTTTCTTGTATTTTGCTTTTTTTTTCATTTTTTCAATAAAATCGACTAAGCCGACTTGTACAGTATTGGTAATTTGGTGTGAGGTTAATAATAATAATACAAAATGTACATCCAATCAAAACCTATACAAAAATTTATACTACTTAGTCCAAGACCACGGGGTTATTTCCAAAGACTCCAAAAACAGCCACGGGGCATTAAGGCTGCACTCCTTCCTGTAATTAAGAATTGGTTATTTCCAACAGTCATAAGGAACACCCTGTTTGGTCAATCAAGTACATAAACAGCAGCGGCATCCGGTGATCCAACAACTAGAGCAGCTTCAGCAATTCTAAATGCCATTGCAGCTTTGTAAGTTGCCAAATCTGCATTCTGCATAAGTAACTGAGCCCTTTGTCGTTTTCTAATAGCTAAGTCCACAGATCTGTCTGCTGCAGCTTTTGCTGTTTCAACTTTATGAGCGGCATTCTGCTCTTGCAAAGCATCTTGTTCAGCAGCCATTGCTGCACAGTAATGCAAGTTTAGAAAGATTTTTCTTACAAGAAACAGCCACACAAAGAAATCAGATCTTTTCCAGAAAACATATAAAAAATTGCACTTTGACAACCAATCAAATTGCTCACTCCAACAACCTTTTCCAACCCACAAAAAGAAAACCAACCAATATTCCAAAATACCCCAAGCCCCAACTCTAGGTTCTTTTTGTAAAAACCCAAACCCAAACTTTTTTGTAACCATAGGGCATCGCCCCTTCTCCCCCTCCGGGGACGCTGTCCATGGGTCATCAAAGCACCTCCATAGCTAGCAGCAACACTCAGCTAAGTTTTTAACGGATGAACATTTAGGTGATGGTAATAGCAACACTCAACAAGTGAAATCAGTTCAACCCATCAATGTCAAAACTTGCCTATCAGCACTTTGGTCTATAACAAGTTAACAAACCAAATGCCAGTAATATGTTAATTGATGAGCATAGTGAGAAAATCAACAAAAGAAAAAATAAAAACAGACAGAAAACAAACAAGATAGAAAAAATTTAGGCTGGTAGTGATAAAAACTTCTATTGGTTTCTGATGTTAAACAGTTGCTGGGATATCATGTGTTTGGTGAAGGTACTGGGTTGCTGGTGGATTATTACAAATTAAAATGCCAATGCCAAGATATGCAGAAAGTTTTTTGTGAAACTCATTGTACCACTAGCACTACCCAATGTATTTGTAAAATTACCTTGCAAGAAACTTGGTTGTTTCCCTCTACCACATTGACTTGGCTGTCGTTTGAATGATCTTCTCTTGCGCATAACAGGCTTTGGGTCCAACAGAGCTCTCTTTACTTGATGCCCCTGTCAGAATGGATCATTAACGTGTTCAGGTAACCTCATTATCATAACACACAGATCACATTTATAATGGGAACTTTTACAGCAAAAGAAAAACATTATGCACAAGTTACAAAAGTCCCATAGAGACATACACAGTAGTTCAACTTCCTAAAGATAATAGCCCTCGAGTGAATCACCACTTTGATGGAACATGTGCTACATTTCTGCCTATGTTCCAGATCTTATTGCCATATTCAATTCAACTCAATAAAAAAGAAAAGAAAAAAAAAAAAAGAGAGAGATGTGAAGTTGTATAATAAACATATTAGTAATACATTTTATGAAATGGCACACCATGAAATCTTATGTCAGCCATGGCTGGAAAGGAAAATAAATTTCTTCCCAAGTACTAAAACTTCGGGCTACAATAGAGTTTAAACCAGTAAATACAGGAAGACAATAGAGTTTATTCAATAATAGTTTCCGAGGATAAAAATATTCCAGTTCCACAGATTCCCAATAAAAACGGAGAGAAGGTTCACTGCCAGTCTAATAGTGTCAAAACTCCAACACTCTCACAAATACTCATGAAACTCTAAAATGATGACATAATTGACATTTGACCTACTGAAATTCAACAGACAATACATTCAATAAGTAGCATACACCAACAATAGATTGATATATATATATATATAGAGAGAGAGAGAGAGAGGAGCAAGACGGCAGAGGGAGGCTAAACTTCTCATCCTTGAAAAACATGGTGATCAATTTTATTTATTTTGCTTACAACAATCATGACATAAAATTATCTACACAAATAAATCAGAACAATCACCAACAGAAAATTAATTATTTTACAAACAAAATCTGATATCCATTCCCATATCTAACAAAGATGCAAGTCAAGCCACAAAAAATTTCCAAGGCATTAAGATTTACCATATACATACTAAATAATTTGAGATAGTTGCATTGCCAAAATATGAGATATATGAAGCATAAAGTCACTTGTACCTGAAACACCCTAAGCAGTGATGACCGTTTCTGCTTCCGTTTATTCATCCAATAACTATATACAGCTTCTACTACTTCCCTCCTCCCCATCTCCACACAAAGATTAGGAGCTGCATTCTCGTCAGAGAGATCATATGGTTTACAATACAATGCCTTCTCAAATGCATCAACCATTAATTCAAAATTATCCTCCGAAACATAATCATAAAGCTCATTCCCTGCAAAGAAGTCTCTATTGAACTTCTTCAACCATTCCTCATCATCAGAGTCCATGTCATAATTCGCAGTCCTCTTTGACATGGCTCTAGAAACCTCATCATCATTTAGAGATATGTAAGAATCTGGTCTGTGAAAAAGAGTACTGTGGCTATCTGCATAACCTGGGACTTCACGCACCCCAGGCACAGGGATGAACTTCACAGCAGGGATTGGCACAATACGATCAGAGCATTCCTTGTAAAGATCCTTGAAAATAAACCAGTCATGTCTATTGGGAAACTCTAGCTTCCAACTAGTATCTGCAGACCACATTATAGCATGTGTGAAGCGGTTGCAAGAGTGGGGCCTCATTACTTTCTCTGCCTTGTGGGTGTATCGGGTTAATCCATCTTTCTTGACCACAAGAAGCCACTCTCCAGAAGAAGACACTTCTAACATAACAGTTGCTCCATTTTCCCTATAACATTTGTCTGATTCAGTGATCAATATATTTGCAGAGCAGCATGAGGAATCCATATCCTGTGTCAAACCCTCCATGGTGGAACTCTCTGCATTCAAGTTCCCTGCAGAGCCAGTTGGAACTGGCCTCCTAAGCTTATGATTAGATGCAGGAGAAGAAAAAGGAAGGCCATTCTTCCTAATACTGAGTAATTCAGAAACTAAGGCTCCATTGGGTTTGCGTAAAGCAACCAGTGAAGGATTTCTAGATCTTCTTCTCCTCAGTGAACTCCTCCTCTTCTGAATACCACGAGAAGTTATACCATTCCGATACTGTATACTTCTGCAAGGTAATTTGGAAACTCTTACACACGGATGCAACACCGACCTGTTCTCAGTATGATCAGCTTCTTGCACCACGATTCTGCAGTCTTCACCTTGGTCATCCCCACACTCATTAATAACTTCATCATTTGCATACACATCAATCAGATACTTTACAGGAAGTGTTGGCAGACATTTGAATCTAAGGTGTATGCGGGAATGCATGTACATAAAACAAAGAGGAACTGCAGAAAAGTCCACAGAAAACAATGGAATATACTGCTTGGCCCCAAAAAACTTGCAAATTCCAGAGCTCCTAGTACAAGAATGAACCTGAAACAAGATTTGAGAAATGACACATTCAAAAACCACAAAATCACACTTCTCTTTTCCCAAACAAATTCCCATGACATTTTACTCAGAGCCATAAGCCGCAGAAAGGTTCAATTTTACACAACCAACGTTTAGATGCTACAATTGACAGTTACAAATTTAAATGTAGTATAACAACCACTTACCCACGAGAACTGAATGCCACACGAGGCAAAAAAGCTGCTAATCGGCTCCGAGGCAAGAAATTCAGAAAGCTCAGTCAATCCCAGGCTGCCCCTCGTCATGTACACCAAGACCGAATACAAAAAACGAGCTGCCCAATACCTCCGACCCAACGAAGACTGAAACGTAAAGCCAAGCACTTCGGGGCCCACAAAACTGACATGGGAATCCAACTGTTCAGTTCCTACCAGGCTCTCACCGCCACTCTTCTTCCTCGTCTGCCTCCGAACAAACCTCCGCCCAAACATTCTATCCTCAGAACCACCCTGGCTTCCCAAATTCACGGAAGAATTCGAATTCGAGCGCTTCCTCTTTCGGCTATAGACAATCCCAAAACTCTTGACCTCATTAAGCCCATCAGCCAAAACCTCACTAGGAACAGGCTTCCTAACAACTTCACTCTCTGGAACGGCAACGTTTCGCTTGGGACTTGCTAGGTGGGCGGTCCTGGTCCACCCCTTGGGCTTTAAACCAGCGCCACCGCCGTTGTTTTGCATGAGTTTAAGCCAGTCCTCCTCGCCGTCACTGTCACGGCTTCTATCGAGCTTAACCACGGACGATTCGGGCCACAGGCGGCGCCCCGACCGCAACACTCGAGCCCCGTCCACGCCCTTTACCATCCCAAACACTCGCGTGGTCCGTCTCATCTCGACCGATGGCATTTCCGTCCCCAAATTCCGAAGCAGCACCACTCTAGGCCTCGTCGCCCTCTTTGCTAACTCACTGAGTCTCCGAGTCGATCTCCGAGTCGACTCAGTCCCAAACTCGGTCCTGGAACTACCCTTACCCGCGGAAGACGACCTCATGATCCAAAGATTTCAGGGAAGGCGCCATATGCAAGGATTGGAAAACTCGAAGATTATGGACTGGGTGTGACTTGGATTCCGACTCGGGACTCGGAGCGAGTTGGACTCATGAATAACCAAAAATATATGTATAGGGAGCTTTTCTTTTCTTTAAAAAGTAATTATTAATAAAAATAAAAATTGAAAACAAAAAAGTATTAGGTAGTTCACATAGAGAAGAAGAATCAGATAGAGATTAACAAGTACACAACATCAAGAACAACAAGTATACAACAACATCAAGAACAACTGAGGAATACAAAGACTGATTTACACAAAGAACAAATCTACACCACTAAGATCTAAAGATGAGCGAGAACAAGAGAGAGAGAGAGAGAGAGAGAGATTGAAGATCGATGACCTTTTGGGCTTTCAGTTGTACTTTTGACGCAGAGAGAGAGAGAGAGAGAGAGAGAGAGAGAGAGACGCTGCGTGTTAGAGCGAGTATCGGCTAGGGTTTTGATAAAAACCACAGACCGGGGCAGTTTTGGGGGAAATCAATCGCCGACTGATGATAACCGTTGGATGGGAGAAATGAATGGTCGCGATTGCGCGCTCTTTGTGCTTTTATAATGGATTCGATGGCTCTAATGAGGGAGCGAGAGAGTGTGTGTGTCAGTGTGTAGTGTGTGAGAAGGCGACTGTGAGTTAGAGAGAGAGGGGTTGATATTTTCGTGTTGAGGACGGAATTGACTAAAATGGGCTTGATGTGATGGGGGAGGGTGTGGGGATTTGGGTCTTTTTGAGGCGGTGGGGACTGGGGAGAGTAGAATTTGGGGTAAATGCGCGAGTATAACTCCCGTGAATTCTGGATTTAAATTTGTGTTACGGTTGGAAATCTTGAAGGAGTAAAAGGAACAGGTCCGCTGTAATTTTCAGTTAACTTGGACATAGCAAAACTACGGCTTATGTAAGAAAAATATCTATACAATGTGTATGTAAAGGGATCCCTTTTTTGTGGGCCCAAAAAAAAAAAAAGGGTTCCCTTTTAAAAATAGTAAAAAACAAATTCTCTATATTATGTAACAATAATCTTTTTCAGAGAATAGATGTACTTTATTAGTTAATACATTAGATAAACATGTAAGATAATCTTTCACCCATACTTGAAAATCAGGAACAATAATGATTAATGCTAAAAGTCTTTTTTTTTTTTTCTCAACATTTGTTTCATATACTGTGTGTCATTACTTTACTAAATATGATATTTCTTTTTTTTTTTAGGTTTTGTTTTTTATTTTTGAGTGTAACATATGAATGTCATTTAAGTTAAAAAAAAAATTAGAACAAAAAAAAAATTGAAATCTTTAGTGGTTTCTAATATTAGCATGGAAAAAAAGCCCAAAAATAACAAAAGAGTTCAGTGGAGAAGGGAGAATAGTGACCATGATACCTATGAAACTGCAACCACTAAATCAGCATCCCATTACGAATAAACATTTTACGACCTGAGTGGCCAAAAAAACAAAACATTCTACGACCTGGAACACCCGCCTGAGAATTAACAACCTCATCCATATTCAACTTAACTAACCCAACATGGTGTCATTTTTGATAACTGCCATTGAGCAGGAGCAGTTGTCATGTTGTCATTGTTGATAAACCCAATTTTCTTTAGTTCATATGTCATTCACATTCCACTCTAATTTTTTGTTTACTTACATTTTGGGAATAAAAAAATCATGTGTTTACTATTACTTACATTTGGGAATAAAAAATAAGTAAGACCCACTCAATAATCTCATCCCTCTTTTTAGAGGAATCACACTCATTGGGAGGGCGTAGAATCGACTCCAATTCCATATGAAGTCATTGATTCGTACCAAAAATGTCTTCTAGTGAGTAGTTGAATAAAATATAATGTAAAAATAATTAGATTTAAGTCTTTAGAAAAATAATTTTTAAATGAAAATCGAGAGTATTTTAAAATTTATAAAAAAATATTTTTAATTCATAATAATTTATAAGAAAATTCTTTTAATTCATAATAAAGTCATTTTCTGATTTAAAAGGTATTTTTCTCTATTTGAAGGATATTCCGCTCCTAGGGTATAATGTAGACTTTGTAGAGGCTGCATGTTAAATTTTAACTCCAGAATTTTGGGCCGTTAAAGAAGAAAAATAAAAGAACTTAATTAAAAATCCTAAATCACTACCGGTCCTAATCTAAAAAAAATTCATAAAATGGACTAAACTCGATATGTTTTGTACAAAGATATTTTAGTAATTAAATTATATTGAATTCTGATTTAATGAGAATGAATCATCCGTACTCCAATTTCTTCTCTTTCCATTCCTTCTCTTTCTGATTTTATATTAGTAAACGTGGCCTTACCACATTTCTAACATCCCCACTCACATCTTTATTTAGTTTCTACTATAATCTTCAAAAGTTAAGGATTAGTAATCCTTTTTAGTAATCAAGTGGATTTGGTCTTATACATACGCAATGAAGGTAATCAAAAAACAAAGAAGATGAGTTCTTCTTTCTTTTATCACTTAGAAGCTGTGCAAGATGAAAGTCTCATGCATGGTTTTGGATGAAAGAAAGGAGTGAGGAATCCTGTTTTTAACTCTAACTCTCCAACTCCAATTGTTGCTTTTCTCTTCGTTACTTCGAAGCTGCTTCAACTTAATTCATCTACTCAAATTTTTTATATTCCTTTTTATTTCTCATCAAATGAATGACATCTTCTTCTGGATATCCTAACTATTTTTAGCATGATATTGGGGAATCTCATTGCTATTACTCAAACAAGCATGAAACCTATGTTTGCGTTTTCGTCCATAGGTCAATAGATATTCCACATGCATTGTGGGGTATGATCTATCTTGTTTCTATTATTATAAAGGGTGTACGATAAAGAATGTCTATTGGACAACTAGTTCCAGGTGGAGGAGAAGAGTCTTTGAAATTGAAGATGAAACCTTATTTTTCAATTTTTTCTGCTTTCAAAAGTGAATTTCAAAATGCTACTCGAAGGAGTTTCAAGAAGGCTACTTGAACCTGGTCTAGTAGTATGCTAGAAGTGGTTTCTAACAAGTTACTAGGTGTTATGGGTGGGCTTCTAGTAGCATGTAATGAAACCCTTCATGAAGCATTTTAGAAACCCTTTTGAAAGAAAAATAAGGATTTCATTGTCAAATTCCACATTTTCCAGCCACAATCTTAATTTACAATAAAAATTCAACCCATTTTCACCGAGACTCTACCAACAATTTCAACCCAACCAAATGGGCATGGTGCTTACCTTTCTTTTTACGACAAACAATGAGAATCAGTTTCTCTTTCTTGACAAGTTAAGCATGATGATGAAGAGTTTTCATCATGTAAATTTTTCTAGGAGTATTTTAGTCCAAGAATAGGAAAGAAAAAAGGGTCAATTCTAAAAGTTCATACAATGGGTTAGTCTTTGTTAGTGG
Organism: Dryas drummondii; assembly: GCA_003254865.1. Classification (NCBI taxonomy): domain Eukaryota; kingdom Viridiplantae; phylum Streptophyta; class Magnoliopsida; order Rosales; family Rosaceae; genus Dryas; species Dryas drummondii. The sequence goes on from QANW01000720.1 coordinate 121,348, forward strand.
GGCGACGCTTGAAGGGTTGATTATTAAAAAAAGAAAAAAAAAAACTCAATAAAAGCTAATGGAGCTAGTAATGCATTTTTGTTTCACCAAACTGAGGCGACCTTACTAGAACTGATTTGGTCTATAACCTTGTATCTCCTTCAGTGCCAAGTAATGCAACTGCTTTCTTCTTCGAAGAATAAATAAAGACTATGGACATGCAACCAACTCATACAAGTCTGAGTTTGGTATAGATGGACCAAGTGAAACCAAAGTTGTTTAATCTCATCTGATTCCTATGAAAAGGCAAAACCAATAAATCACAAATAAATAAATTAAAGGGCATGGATGCGCGTGCTACACTGAGTTTGATAAATAAAGACCAAAGCAAACAAAAGACTAAAAGAGCAGACTTTAGACCTTGTAACTTGTGATGTTGGAATTTTCCATGAAATTCATATATCATGCATGCAAACACATACCAAAAAGAAACAGAAAAAGTAACACATACCAACTCATGGATCTTATGTTTGTCTTTTTTGTGCTTATGTTTAAAACTATATAGTTTTAAGGGGGTGTATTCAATTAGGATTTTTATGGATTTTTGTAGAGCTTTTAAAAGTCATTGACTTTAGTAGAGTTGATGGATTTTTAATGACTTTCATAAACTCCACATAAACTTTGACAGAATTCTATTTAAAGTTTCCCTGACTTTTCTCATGGATTTTGAAGGATTTTTATAGACTTCAAATAACTTTGATATAATTTTTTATTATTTCTTTTAAGATTTCTCCAATATGTTTTTTATTTTTTTGTCTTTTGTGGGATGAGCTTCAAGACCAAGATGCATGTGTTATAAATTATCCTAATATTGCAAATAATATAAAAAGTTGTGACTAAAATTGTAGGGACCAAAATTATTTTGTTCCATAATTTATTATAAGTGTTCTAAATTTTATGTTTTTATGTCATTAGACTGTCAAATATTGTGTTTTAACAAGTTGTTAAAATTTGTCTAATTGAATTGACAGGTTGAAAACATTATTTCTTAAATTATGAATATATAATCTTGTGATTTTGTTGAGTACTTAAAGACTGTGAAGTGGTTGGTTTGAATATCTTGCTGTTACATTGCATTGTGGCAACGCTGTTGGTTCCAACCAGGATGATGAGTCAATTAATATAAGATAAGAGAAAAAAAAAATTAATATAAGAGGATATAATAATTAGAAAAAAATAAATTAAGAGGTGGGTGAAGAAATAAGATTAGGGGGTTTAGCAGCACTCCTTTTTTTTTTTAAAAAAAATACCACTTTTTTAATAACTTTTTAATATTTGAAATCCTTTGAAATCTGTAGGGGAACGCTGGAGAATTATTGATTTTGATATAATATAATTTACACTACAAAGTCTATTAAAGTCTTTTAAAGTCTATAATTTAATAAAGTCAATGACTTTTTGAATACCATGTCACTTTTATACTCTCTAAAAGTCTTAATTGAATACTATAGACTTGTTAAAAGTCTTGATTGAATACTACCAGACTTTTATAAACTCTTTAAAAGTTTTGATTAAATACCAACAGACTTTTTAATTCTACCAAAGTCATTTAAAATCCAAATTGAATACACCCCCCTTAGATTTTCTTTAAACCCAAAACAATTAACCATTAAACTCCAAAACAATATAGTTTTACACAAGTACAATATCAGCACCAAAAATTTTAGCAAAGGATCTTATTTTGGAAAGACAAATATGGTAAGAATGGGAGGACAAGGCTCTAAATACTATCACTTTCATAGAAAGTCCTATTCCCAGAAATTTTCCAACTTTCATATTTCAACAACACTCTTCTGCATGCTCATCCAAACCAAACTGATAATGGTGACAAGATTCACCTAAGAGGTAATATGAATAGGACCAATAGGATGCATCATAAAAATTACTGCAACATTATTTCTGAAATCTACTTGACCCAACGAACATCACATTTAATCATATTATACTTGGACCTAAAGTTTCAAATGATTAAATACAAACACATAGACAAAACACTAATGCCATGACATACTTGCTCCACACAATCAATGGATTTGCTGAAGGTATAAAAACAAGAGATAATTGAATAAAAACCCAGTTACGCTTGTTGATTTTAGATTTAACCCACTGTTTTTTTGTTATCAATTTAGGCCCTCTTTCACCTTGCCACGTTGGATTTCTATTTTTGCTGTATTTTTTAATTTATTTTGAATGCCCATTTTGCCCTTTAGTTGACAAATGACTAGTTTTAATGTTGTGCCAATTAATTCTTTATATTAAGCAATCTTTAATTATAATTTTCATACTAATTACCTTCCATTTTAAGTTGATTTCGTATATAAACACAAATCATATATAATATGTACCAATATATGAAAAATAATAATAATATATCACTAAAATAGGTCAGAAAAAAAAAATATACCATAAAAATGGAAGAAAAATGAAGAAGGAACAATATATCGATCTCTAACCTACTCCTGAGGTTTATAAACACAAATCATAATATGTACTAAGATAAGAAGAAGAAGAATAATAAGGTACCTCTAACTCATGTATCTAAAAAAAAAAACCTCTAGCTCATGTAAAAAAAAAAAAACGATACCTTTGGCTCAGGTTGAAAAAAGAAAAACGATGCCTTTGGCTCAGTTTGAAAAAATTTGAAAAAATGATAAATATTGATCTCTAACCTACTCCTAAGGTTTATAAACACAAATCATAATATATACTAAGATAAGAAGAAGAAGAATAAGATACCACTAACTCATGTATAAAAAAAAAAAAAAAAACGATACCTTTGGCTCAGGTTGAAAAAATTTGAAAAAAATGATATATTTTCAACTTAGGTTAAAGAAAGAAAAAAAAAAATAGAATGATGAAGAAAAATAAAGACAAGAAGCATATTATGAAGAATATAGAAGAAGAGGAAGATGATGAAAATAATTTTATTTACCTTGTCCTCATAATATTATTGAAAGAAGAAGAATAGGAATATACGAAGAAGATCAATAAGAAGATTGAACAACAAGATTGAACAAGAACATTAAAGAAGAAGAAAATCGAAGAAAAAATATGGAAGAAGAAAAAAAAAAAAAATAAAAAAGCCAAAAGTTTATTTACCTTTCACCAAGAAGCTTAGTGGTTCACCAAGAACAACCGAAAACGTGAGACAATGAGAACCCAACTCGAATGAAACGTAATCAATATTCATAATAACTAATTAATTACCAATTACATGATATACAGAATCAATTTAAAATGAAATGTACTTATTAGGAAAATCATAATTAAAGATTGCTTAATATAAGGAATTATTTAACACAAAATTAAAACTAGTTATTTGTCAACTAAAAGGCAAAATGGTTATTCAAAATAAATTAAAAATACAGCAAAAATAGAAATCCAACGTGGCAAAGTGAAAGAGGGCCTAATTTGATAACCCAAAAATGGTGGGTTTAATCCAAAATCAACCATCGTATTTGGATTTTTGTCCAATTATCTCTAAAAACAATTTCTCAAGCGGCAATTATTGGGTCATTTAAATATATAAATTTAAGGTCGGTTTTTTTTAAAGTACATATGATTTTGTGGGCTGTGATGGGGGTTTAGATAATTGACCATCTATTTCTATTACTGATACATTATTTTGGTCCCCCTATTTAAAAAGACAACACAATTCTTACATATAGAAGTGGTAAGTTGACTTAGAGGCCTCATGTATATCATTCTAGATCATTAAATGATGCATTGCATGTAGCATGCATTAATGTGTTTGAGTTTGTTCGTTTACATGTTTGACAATATCTTCTGAATTAATGTTGAAATAATATTATTATTCTTAAATAATTTTGACATAAAAAAGCCTTGATAAGTTTTCTTCTATGACTTCCTAGATTTTGGTGTGAACCTTCAAATGATTCCGAAAATGAAAGCAAATGTTGTACAGGTTGGTGAAAACCCAGATTTATAACTAAAACCCAAAAATTACATTTTGGGATATTTGGAAAAAGTCCTTCTGAGTTCAAATTTTCTATGTATTTTAGACTTCCCTAAATAAAGAGAAAAATAGCAGAGTTATATATAGATTATAGGAAGTATCTTTAATTTGGAAAATTTTGAGTCTTTACTTTTGGTATAAGGAGTCTTATACTACATAAACATATACTATTACACTTCGTGGAAACAGATCCTCCACTGATTATTCATATGTTGATACTGTGCCAATACATAAAGCGGTGTGGTTGTTTTTTTAGTTATTTCCCTTCGCTTTCTACTGCTTGGTAAAAAGGCAAAAAGCATTAGGTTTTTCTCCTTTTGCATTTCTAGAATTGTAGCTAGCCTTCTTAGTTAATCATTGAGACTCATATACTGAGTTTCGGAACCTCATTTTCAGCCTGTTGATAAATTGCAATTCACTTATTTCTAATTTCTGTGATAAATATGCAGAAGGTTCAAGGATGAAGGATCACAGGGTTCTTTGTGAATGAAACCCTAACGATGTGCCCTGAGAACAGTCAAGAGATGAACTTGCATGGTGTTTTGATTGGGCATAGCGTGTCATTGGAGGGAATATCAGTCTTTGGGAAGAGAACATGAACATCTGGAAAAACTAAAGTGTGAATGGAAAAAATGATGAACTTACTGTGATTTTCAACGATATGGCTGACGGAGAGGATGCAATATTATATAATCAAAACTAAAACAAACAAAGCTATAAAAACAAAAATCTAAAAACTTATGTTTTTTCCAAACAAAAAAAAAAAGTGACGTGTAATAGGGAGAGACAACTACATCGTTTCATTTATTGGTACAATGTCAGCATGTTATAAGCAGAGGATCCATTTCCATTTATCACAACCCTAAATAGAAGGGAACAGAGTATTACATAACCTCCTACGTCCTTCCTTGCTATATGGTTTATTTTCTCCATACTTTACCTTATTGCGTAAACCTTTGAATTTCAATGCTTTAAATATAGCAAGACCATGCGTATTCATATTGTGCTCAAGTTGTTCTAGAGTCCTTAAACCATGTTTGTTCATACATATCATTTACAATTGGATCATTGTGAGAGCTTAGTTTTTCCAAGATTAGAGGAGTTCTTATGCCTACTCCTGAGATACATGTTATTGGGTTTGCCTCGAGTTAAAGACAAAGAGGAATGATTAGAAGTTTGAGCCAATGAAGCCTAAGTCCATGAAATGACAATCTTTGAGAAATCTTATTAGGTATCTAGGATTTCTCTAGATTTATTTTTTCTTAACGACATGCTTATTACATGGCATGCCACATGGCACTCCAAATCATGGTTTTAAAAAAAAATTCTTAAAGTTTTCTTTGTTTCTTTTTCAATTTGTGTCGCATTGTTGTTCCCTTTAGATAATCCTCTTCCTACTTTGAAATTTTACATGTTACTCTACTTGTCGATGTATTACTCATAGCCACCCTTTGTGTATGGTGCATGGAGTGTACTGCCTAGGGATCCACAATATATGCTTTCAAAGAAAAAATTTTGTTGGTGACTCTTTTCTCTATTGCATGAAAAAAATGTGAACCTAGAATCTAATTTCATTCTATATTCATCACTTACAGCTTGAGCCAAAACCCAAGCTGCTTCTTAATCTAGAACTACAGTGGCATTACCTTTCCTTTTCACTTTTTGATCTAACCGGCCAACCTACATGGTCACAGTCAACCTTCAATTTCTTTATTGAGATATTAGGAGGGGCAACATTTAATTTTTAAGGTTAATTATCAAACCTAAGTGAGGCAATCTATAAGAATTTGCAACACTTTTTCAAGATTTCAGTAGAGGCTAAATCTGTTTCTACATGACCTATCTAACCCCATCTCCTTCACCTTTTTAATCGTGGTGCTTCAAAAGGTCAACCTAATGACCTACTTTGATCCTAGTCCCTTGAGACCAGTCCCAAGATCTCTATACATATGCACATGTGTGTATGTCTGTCTGTTTCTGCATTTGTACAAGCCAGATTGTAGGAAATCACCAAAATACGGTGCATTGTGACCAAAAGACCTCCTTTCTATGTCATAAACTGTCCCAACCCTCTGCAAACAAGGATCCAAATTTAGTTCTTATAAAGGTTCCAAGTTTAGTGTTTAAGTACAGGAAAAAAAGCTATGTGGGTGGAATTTCACATCGACTACCGATCATAATCTATGGTTTCAGCATACATATTCAAGATCTAAGAAAGAAGTTGTTTTGATGGTGCATTTTATTGCAGTCAAAATAAAGTAGGCATTACTTACAGAGTTGGACTCCCCTGGATGGAAAGGTGATGTATGTGCTAAATATCACCATTTATACATTTTTTTAGCAAGTGAGTCTGGGTAATCCTTTTTTCCTTGTCCTGCTCCTCTTCCTGGATCCAGCATGCATTGTGTTATATTAAGGATCTGGATAAATGACCGGGTAATCAATTTTGCCCAACAAATTTAGCAAAGGAAAATATCAGATCACTGTAAATAGTTTGAGACATACCACTTACTAGGTTATTAAGGAGAATGGTTATTACAAAACTATAAGTGGTCACTACCAGTCATACCCCAGTTGTCCTGCAGATATTTTTGAACATCATAATGAGTGGACCAGCTCCAGTAAACAAAAAATTTTAAGCATATACTTGCATAAGAGTGATGTCTTCCAATGGATCTACACATATAAAATGAATCATGTTTACTGTGTTTTATAGTTCCATTGGTAATCACATGGTCACTTTACTCACAGGAGAGGGTACATTTAACTCTAAATAATGTTCACAGTCTGGACTTAATAGTTGATTTGGTTGGTTGGCAGCCAGACATATATTACATCGTCAAATATCATTGACTTAATATCACAATGGTTCAAGATTTCTCAAAGATAAAATCCATTAAAAAGGAGCTAGGGAAAAGAATTCACAATATTTACTTCGCTACAGCATTAGGGAAAGGAATATTCTCAGCACACGGGACTACGGGAGGGAGGGACATGACCAAGCCACCAATTTGTAGACAATTCATCAAGTAGGCTATTTTCTCATTAGCCTTTCATTACCTTTCTGGCAAAGGTTTTGAGTTAAACTGAAGAACTAATGATGGTGATCAGAAGTTGTGTCAAATGTTTCTGATCCCAATTTATTAGTCATAACCCAACTCATTGATACCTGTGGTATCTTTTTTGAATAGGAAGCAATTTCTAGAAAAGAAAACATATAAATGGACTCCTTACTGATGAATCCTGGAAAACCTTAATTAAAAGATTTATTGTTTTATAAACAGAACTATCATATTAAAACTAAACCTCAAGAAGTAACTGGTCCAAAGTAGTAATGTTGTCACTTGTCACCCAATGAGCACTTCATAAGAGCACCTCAAACTCTTCAACATATCTGTCTTTAAGCACATAAGTTTTTTTTTTTACCCAACAAATAACTTGATAAATTCAAGTCCCAAGGCAACCAATATAAGCCATGACTGCAATGCAGTTATGGGTTTGGCCGAAACAAAGCAAACCTTAGTTTGATAACACATTGTCCCTAAGTGTGAATTTGACACTCAGACCATTCATGATCTTTTGACTGGTGTAACGATAAAATGTACTTATGATATATTTCAAAAAAGGTCATCTCATATCCTAGCTTCTTCCCTCCTTTCCCTTTATTTATTTCAATACCAGCCCCTCCTGGGAAGAATACCACTTGTGAAATATCTCTTGTCCAGTGTCTTGACTCGCTAATTTTAAATTATCCAACCACCATATGCATTGGATTGGAACCTACTCGAGAAGCTTTGGCAATTGTTTGTTCTAAAATAAATAAAAAAAAAAAAAAAAGGTCTCACTCTTTCTTCATATAAGGGAATCATGATAACATGCCCACCCTAAGAAAGATAAATCCACAAAATCAAATATGAGGAGCTCCAACATGTGACTACTGTATCCTCAATAATTAAAAGCCTTCCACTACCTCTCTTGGGCAGACAACATTAATTCAACAATACCTCCTACCCCCCTGTAATTGATATTCTCAAAAGTAATGCACTCACTAATCAAAGTATTTTTTTTAACGCTACCTCTACTATGCTCATCACAAGAATCACTCCAACAACTAAGATCCTCCATTAGGAAGCATCAACAGCTATTTTATGGAAAATCACACTCCCACTCTATAAGCCAAAGACCATATAACAAGAAATTCAAAAACATGAAATGAAGTAGATCAATGGCACAAATCTATATGAATGAAATTTATCCAACCTAAAAATTTCTGAGTGTACTACACCTCTAAAATCTTCAAATCAATTGCATTTTCGCAACAGCTATTTCAAATTAATAAATTGCATCAATAGCTAATTCAAATCAATTGCATCAATAGCTATTTCAAATCAATTGCATTTTCACAACATGACCAAGCTGAATCATAAAATTTTACACCAATAGATCAAAACTCAAATTCCACCAAAACTCACAATTCAAACAATTGGAGAACACCACCACCACCCCATATCTTATTTGCGGATTCAAAATCAAACATAAAGACAAAATATACTGGGAAACAGTTGAGAGTTTACCTGAAGCTGCAACTGATAAGACCATTGAAGAAACAACGTGACTATCAATGAGTCTGCAGAACTTGAAGTCTGTGTCTCACATACAACAAATGTTCATACCTTTCAATACCAACAAGCTGAATTGAACCAAAACTAGCTTGTTTTAATTGCCCTTGACATTGCAAAATTGCAGGGAAGCTCAGAGTCTGATCTATATAATCTAAAAGAGTCTCTGGGCCCAAGAAAGTAGACAATGAATTTGAGAAATTAAGAATGAAGGTGCAGAAGACCTTCAGGGCACAACAAGCTGTAAGATGAAGAAGAACCATATTTGGGAGAGAACGAAGGGTAAGACAAGTAGGCATTCGGTCGACCCTGTTTTACTATTTGAAACTTAAAAGCAAAAATTTGTTAACGAAATTATTACATTAATAAGTCTACTATTAAGTATTAACTCACTTTTATTGGACTACCATTTTCTCTATTTGCACTTCTTCTCATTTTTTTATTTTTATTATTTATATTACCAAATCTACCCTTCATACTCTCTCTCTCTTTATTTAGATTTTCCATTGAAATTCTATCACTCTCTTCATTTTCATATCTATATTCTCTCCTTCTCTATTTTTTCAGATCTACAACCCAGATAAATCAATTTATCCACAAAAACATCGCATCCCTGGGTTTTATACCTGTATTAAATTTTTTCAGGGAATAGGGGCAAAGATTTTAGGCCCCACTAATTGGGTTGATTCTAAATCCTAGCAAGAGTAAAACTAGAGTCACAAGACGTCAATTAAGAAAAATAGAAAACAATAGCAAATGGAAGAAATAAGGAAAACAAAACAAAACATAAAACCACAAGTTAATGGAGGTATTGCTCTAATATTCCAAACAAAGTTAAATGTTTCTTCTATTTCATGAAAAAAGTAAGAGAGATGGAGATGAGAAAACAAAAGCACAAACTATTGGAAAAAATGAGGCAAAGATAGCGCAGATCATAGTTGTGAAACTATTAACATAAGGCACATGATTTTTTACCCAAATACCACCTGAATTATAGGGGGTGTGCTCTTGTACTACTCAAATTTTTTTTCTTGCCAATTTATCACATAAAGTTATCAATATGTGCTAATGTATCACATGTCATCTATTTCTGTCCATTTTTCTGTTCACTTAAAGAGTACTATTGTCAATTCATGTTATAGAATATCTTAAAAAAAAAACTCTAAACTTAAAAAAAATAATAAAATAAAAACAAACAAACAAACAAATCCACCCTCACCCTGACGTGAGACTCTGTAAATTTTTTTTTTAGATTTATTATGAGATTTTGATAATTTATTTAAAGAAGTACGTTGTGATTTTCAAAAATAGTTTAGAAGTCAAAAATAATATTTTGACCGCTTAGATAACTATTACTCACTGAGACGAGTCCTTATAATTTTTCGGTGATTTTTTCAAGATCCGAGCTAGTTTTAAAGAATTTTACAAAAGTAATATTTAATTATATTTAAAGAGAAATTAAGAAGTTTGAGAAAAAAGTTGATGATTTAATAGAAATATGGATGTAGGTGCCACATTAGCATATATTGATAATTTTAGGTGGTAGATTGGCAAGAAAAAACGTTTTTGTGGTATAGAAGCACACCCCCTATAGTCCAGGTGGTATTTAAGTTAAAAAGCCTAAGACACAATGTCATTTTATTCATAACACGATTTAGAAAAAAAAAAAAATCAATTTTTGACGTAAAATCTAACATCAATGGCTATTACTAAAAGTTTAGGCAAGTTCAATAAATGAATTGTTCTAAAGAGGACCCATATCCGTTAAAAATGGAAAGAAAAAAAAAACCTGTGTTAAAATAGAGTGAAATTAGGAATTATATTAAAAGTCAAAAGAATAAAGGGCATATTTGGAAGTAAATTAAAATAAATATAAAAAACATTAAAAACATAAGAAGGAGTGCATCCGAAGAAATAGGAGTACGAAAATCGCCTCCCATTTTAAAAAATGATAAAGGAAACTTGTGTTACAACTAAGAGTAGTACCAATTCTACAATGCCGAGGGCCCGACAGATCCTTAATTGATTTATCAATGAGGGTTGGTCAACTTCGGAAAGTTCTTAAAGACATCACTAACAAGCAATCCGCCCATGCGGCTACTCTTAGTCTGGATATGGATGGTTTTATAGTTAAGACCGCTAATTCTTTGCGGTTATTGGCAGTTGATCATTCAATTCATGTAGACTTGTCAACTCCCACTTAATTTACTACATTATTTTACTTGTTTGGTCCATTAGAAAACTTAACTTTTGTACAGTTAAGATATTTGGAAGTCGTTTGGAAATGAATTTTCATTTTATATTTTGAAAATTTTCAAACTCATTCGGTACTGGTTCGCCGAACCTTTCTCCTGTATTTGGTGACCACTTGTTAATTAAATTAAATATAAAAAACATTAAAAACATAAGAAGAAGTGCAACCGAAGAAATGGGAGTACGAAAATTGCCTCCCATTTTTAAAAATGATAAAGGAAACTCGTGTTACAACTAAGAGTAGTACCGATTCTACAATGCCAGGGCTCGACGGATCTTTAATTGATTTATCAATGAGGGTTGGTCAACTTTGGAAAGTTCTTAAAGACGTCACTAACAAGCAATCCGGCCATGCGGCTACTCTTAGTCTAGATATGGATGGTTTTATAGTTAAGACCGCTAATTCTTTGTAGTTATTGGCGGTTGATCATTCAATTCTTCTGGACTTATCAACTCCCACTTAATTTATTGCATTATTTTACTTGTTTGGTCCATTAGACAACTTAACTTTTATACAATTAAGATATTTGGAAGTCGTTTGGAAATGGGTTTTCATTTTATATTTTGAATTTCAAACTCATTCGGTACTGGTTTGCCAAACCTTTCTCCTGTATTTGGTGACCACCTGTTGAATGGCCTATGTGTGTATAAATGGTGTAACCCCACTAAATGAAAATTTTTAAAATAAAATAAACGAGCTGTTTGGTGGGTGAATGTCACATGATGCATCCTTTCTTTTGATAGTGGTCAGATATCTTTTGGTTTTACCAAAGTCAGACATATCCACCATTAATCAATTCCTTCATTTGGTTAATGACTTGCAAATGAATGCCCTTCAAAAAATTATAAATCTGTATAGTTGTGCACTCCACATAGCACATGTAGCATCTGCATGCTCATCCCCATGTCTAGTATGCATACTGCTCAATGCGAATAGCTATCCACATTTCTTCATAAAAATAGTTGTTTGTAGAAAGATTTGTCCATCCACTATGAGCATCGGAATTTTGGCCATTTGTATCAAACTTGATTGGCTTATATTAACCATATCTCTCACAACACAAGTATTTTCTAGGTATCTTATTGAACCCCCTTTCCATTAGACCTTTTAATGACAATGACAATGTTGTACTTCCTTTTTGTGTATTAGTCCAACTAATCAATGCATTCCTACTTTCAAATATTTGCATATAACACTTATACTATTTACATTTTAACTATGATTGGGCTAACTCACATTCTAAATTAAAAAATAGATGTCTCGTCCATTGTGAATTCATTAGTGTAGTCACGTAAAGACTTTGTTCCAACCTTGCTATATATTTTGGGTAAAAGCATCACCATGTTCCTGCTGCTCACTCTACACATTAAACTTGAAATAATAGTTAGCCTTCCAGTGTTCGTCAGAGGCAAGCTAAACAATAATCGACAATTCGGTGGGTGGCCGTCGAATTATTTGTAATGGCTCAACAGCTGATAGCTGAATAAAGCATTTCAAACATTCAAAATAAATTCATTTGGTGGCTGCCATCATATTACATTCATTCTATTTAGTGATATTCTATGGAATAACATTTAAAATGTTCGATTTCCTTTTTCGAACGAGTTTAATGGAAATTTTTTTTTGTGGTCATTCAGCAACACGTAGCCGAATGATTTTGAGCTGATTCAGTAAGCCTCATTCAAATATTTTTCACATTATTCGGTCCTGATCCGCTGAATGAATCTATGAACAACAAAACCCACGAAAAAATTTGATGAAACTTAGAAAAGAGCAATCATGCCTCATCTGAAGACTCGTAGGGGACGAGTGGAGTCTCCATGGATGAAAAATTGTGTACTTTAGTACAATGTTGGTGTTGAGAGCTACAATTAATATGTGTTTAGGATTTACTACATGGAGTTTGAGGATGGTAGAGGTCGAAGAAGATGAATGTTGTGGCTTGGGTTTTTAATTGCATACCGAAGGTCATATAGGTAAGTGTGAAGAGATAAATTTCCTTTTTTAATAATTTTTTTTAGAAATTCTTTTTTAATAAATTTAATAGTTGTCCTTTATGGTTATTTGGGTTGTTATTTGGGTTTGAGCTATACTTGTAATTTCAATAATTAAATGAGAGAAGTGTGAGAATAGCAGCCCTTGTTTTTTTTTTTTTTTTTTTTACCAATAGTAGCCCTTGTTTTATTACGTACTTACTGTAGTTTGTTGTTTGGGCCTTGGTTTTTGTTGTTTGTTTTGTTTCCGTATTTTGGGTTGGTTGTGTACTATGCCTCACAATTCTTATCACTCTTCCATATTTATGAATTGTGATTTATTTGACAAAGAAAAAAATCAAACAAACAAACTCCAAATAACTACATTGTTAAACTTGGCGGCTTGGTCTATTCTAGCCTGTAACATCCCAGAAACAGTAAGGTTGTAACATTGTGTTTGCTTCACAGTTTTGGCACTTGATAATAAGTATAATATTATTTTTTTGAAAGTGTAAATTACTTTGAATTTGTGTTCCTTATGGATATTCAAAATCTACACAATCAAAGTTTTATTATAATAAGAGAAAATATAGACTACTACAAGCCCTTAATAATTTTTAAAAAGACTTAAAAGTGAGTATATATTTTATAGGTTGAAAGACGTTTTTGGTCCTTATACTATGACTGAGTCACACTTTGATCTCTGTCATTTCAATTTGTTTTTTTAAGGACTATTTCCATTAATGTCGTAATTAGGTCTAATCTATCAAAATTGAGACAAAAAATGCTGATGTAGCATCGCCTGATTAGCTCTGAAGTAGACAATTTTGACGGTTTAGACTTGATTGCAACATTAATAGAATCACAGTTTTTGAAAAATGCAAATTGAAATGACGGAGACCGAAGTACGACTCAGCCATAGTACAAGGACCAAAAATGTCTTTTAGCCTATTTTATATTAACATATAAGGATAAAAGTACGCTCATGGATGCGCATTTATGTTTTTCTTTAAACAACGTCGATCTATCGGCTATTGCAGTGCAATAATACTTGTAACTTATAAGGTAATTGCAGTGCAAAACTTTTTTTTTTTCTTAATATTATTTTTTGGGTTGATTGGGGCTTGGCATGTGGAAAGGATATTACACATGATGCATGGACAACAAAAAGATGATGTTTTGTGTGTGGACAACATGGAGAGGAGTGACACTCAGTGGCGGAGCCAGGAATGTTTTCCTATGGGGGCACTATCGGTTCATCTGCATTCAGGCCTTTCTACTTTGAAGCTCACCTATGACTTCACAAATTTTAAATCAAAATAGAAAATAATATTAATTTAAAGGAAAATTTTTTTATTGGTTAATGAACAAGAAAAAATCACATAATATTATAACAAAGAAATATAATTAAAAATCTCTGCATATATAACTTTACTACCAATGCCAATAAATCCCTCAAACTCTGTTGCAATTTTGCAAAGTAACAAAACTATCCCAAACAAATTTTTGAAAAAATAAAACATATATAGTCTCCATTTTTTTGTAATTACCAAATGTAGTAGCTTTTCCTCTCTGCTTCTCAATACCTAATTAATTAACTCTAAGTTCAAATAAGTAAACCCTAAATCAAATTCCACTATAAGAAATATGCGCAAAACCCACTATCATTTGGTTGCACAGGAAAGGGTGACAATAAGGAATTTTAGTTTCTATTTTCTAATTGCCACATATTTTTGTTAAAATTAAGACACTTTAGTCCCCATTTTTCAATTGCCACACATTTCTGTGCAACTAATGAAGATGAACATTGCTCTAATTTATTGTAGTGAATTCCTACAATAAAATTGTTTTAGGTTTAGTAGTTATTTTAATTTTTTCATGTGTAAAAAACTCATATCAATTGAAAAGTAGAGAAATTTATTTGAAGTGAAAGACAATTGTGCAAGAACAAGAAAAATAAAACAAAGATTGACATTAGATGAATGAAAATCTAAAAAGGGATCTTCTATAATAGACAAAGGAGAAAGTGGCAAAAAAATAAAAAATAAAAAAGGCTAACATGTGTGAGACCTGATTGTTTTAAGGGTATTTTAGTAAACTACCATATATCATAAGCCAATATTTTTTTAGAGGGCTGCTATTTGCACACCCTTTTTTTTCTTTTTGCACACCCTTTTTCTCTTTTTTTCTCCTACACACCCCACACACTTACTTCAAATTCAAAATCTCTCAACACACACCCAACCCATTACTAAAATACCCTCATTTCATTACACACCCTTCTTTCTTTTCCTCTTTTTTTTCTCACGTTCACACCCCCCTCCCCCTGTTTTTTTTTTTT
>QANW01000720.1:149218-207180 GCA_003254865.1 Dryas drummondii
GGGCTCACGTTCCTATTTTCAAAAACAAGCCACAAGTCAATTACAATATTGCAAACTATATAGTTATAAAATTTTAAATTATATAAGTCATTATGTATAATCTCTAATACCTCATTTTTCCAAATGGAGGCAGCAATGTGACTGTTGAAGCTCCTAAGCAATGACATATCAGTGGGACCTCCAGGGAAAGGCCCATCTGAATCATTGTTGTCATCTTCCATTACATTCTCTTCCGGCTGGACATCATCCCCCCTCTCTTCGTAAATAGTTTTGCCCGTCCTCCTACGCCTCTCTGAAGCTGTAGGACGTGTTCGATCTTCATTTGCATCACCACCTCTAGAAGATCTACCTCTACAAGTTTCGCCTCGAGCAGATTTACCTCTAGATGCTCCTCTCTTGTCCATACCTATATTCAAAAATTGAAATCATGTTTAGAATACAGAGAATATAAGTTATCATGAAATATAGAATAAGAGAAAAGTATATGTAAAAATATTTTATATTCATGTCATTCGGCAGATGTCCACCGAAAATTTCAGATCTATTCGGTAGATGTCCACCGAAATATTCAGATCCATTCGACAGACACCCACCGAACATATATCAATGTTTCGACAGATGCCCGTCGAATGGAACCAGCACAGTTAAATCAATATATTCATTCGACAGAGACCCACCGAATGACATTTGATATTTCGGAGGATATCTACCGAATAAATATAAATAATTCGGAACTGAACTACCGAATGAATTTGTAACACATTTCCAGCAAATTCTGTTCGGAAGTATACTGTCGAATATTTTGAAATAATTCGACAGTATACTTCCGAACAAGTTAAGAAATTTCGGTACACCAGTACCGAATGAAATTCGAAATCAGATCCTATTTTGCAGACACCCACTTTCAAAATCTCATTCTAATTTCTCTAAAATATCACATATCTGTGTAATTGGAAGGCCAAATATATATATTAATGCATTATACAACCCTAATGTAGGAGGGAGAGAGTGACAGAGAGTGAGTAAGGGAGAGTAAGAGGGAGAAAGCAACCACCTGAAATTGCAGAGGAGGAATCGTCGGTGGAGGGGAGGAACGGCGACGGCGGGGAGGACCGGCGACAGCGGGGAGGACCGGCGACTGGTGGCGTGTAGGCGGGGGTGGGGTCTGCGGGTAGGCCAGGGGGTGGGGTCTGCGGGTGGTTAACTGGTGGGGTGTTTGTTTGGGTGGGGTAGGTGGGTTTAGATAGTAAAAAGGGGTATTTTGTGTCATTTTGTGAAATAAGGGGTATTTCTGTCATTTTAGGGTGGTTAACTCAGTAGAAATTAAAAAAATTATACAAGGGGGTGGTGAACTCAGCAAGGGTGGTCAACTCAGCACAAAATGGTGGTGTGCATAGCCCCCCCTTCTTAAATTTCAGCTAGTTTCAGTTTCAAAAAATCAAAATCTCACCTTAATCAAGGTAAAGGAGAATGGTAAGAAATAAATAAGTAAATGAGATAGAGATGGAGAAGTGGCTTTGTGTGGAAAGTAAGGTGATTGCAACACATGCAAGCCATGACAATCAAAATTGTCGATGATGAGTGAGTAGATGTGGATTCTTGAAGAGAGTTGACCACCGGATTTGTTAAAAGATTAAAGGGTGCCTTAATTAGAAATTCAAAATGAGAAAGAAACAACATCAGTCGGTCCAAAGATTAAGTTGTAATCCAAACTGAAAAAATTATTAAGTGTGTCTGATACACTGCTACGTGATGTGACTAATCCAACGTGTAAGAGTATTATTAGATTGTGTATTTATATTAGTAGGGTATAATATTGATAACATACACCTATATTATAACATGTTGGATTGGTTACACTATGTAGCGATGTATTGGTTACACCGAATAATTTTTCCTTAAACTGTCCACCAAGAGCTCGACAATTCCCACCGAGCGCTTGGTAAAGTATCTGCCGAGCAATAGCTAGATTAGCATGCAGATGCGAGTAGCGCTTGCAGATGCAAAGTAACCTACATTTGTAAGCAAAAAAGATGCATCTATAAGTAAAAAGATGCATCTACAAGTAAAAAAATGCATCTGCAAACAAAAAGATGCAATCGCAAGCAAAAAGATGCATATGCAAATGGGATGGACTAATGGGTATAATTATTAGGATTTCTATTTTTGTCTCCATAATATAAAAACTTATAATTATTAACTCTTAACGAGTCATACGAGTTAACACATAAACGACATGTTAACTTAACGAGTGACTAACGGGTACGAAGCCAGGATTTGAAAAATGGGATAGACTAAGCTAATTTTTTTTAAATTTTTTTTTCATTAGTGACAAGATTTTATTGAAATTTCGGTAGTCTTTATTTATTTGTTTATATTTCCTACATTTGCACAACCTATTAAAAAGATTCAAATCAATCAGTTTTATAAGATTCTAAAAAAAAGCTTGGCGATACTAGGAAATTTTATTGATAAACAAAAGAGATACACCTAATTGTGGGGGACGTAGTGAGAGTAGAGTGGTTGAGTGAGAGTCTCACTCTAGAGAAGAGAAGAGAAGAGAGGAGAGGCGAGACTGAGAAGGAGAAGAAAGAAGTCAAAAATTGAAAATCGATTGCAGGAGAGATGATAAGGGAAAACATCGTTCTTTGTCTTAGTTACGTTTAGTTAAGTGAGTATTTTGATTAATTTGGGCCAAATATTTTGATTCTTGTTAATGGGTTGGGTGGGTTGGGTCAAGTGTTTAGCAAAGAGGCTGGGCTAGACTTAGAAGCATAATAATTATTTTTCTTTTTACAAAATTTGGCTTGGGCTAAAGCCCACCTAGCCTTCAACATAGCTCTGTCTATGGATCCACATGATTTCAACATAACATGATAAACCTTGGGCTAGACTTAGAAGCATAATAATTATTTTTCTTTTTTACAAAATTTGTCTTGGGCTAAAGCCCACCTAGCCTTCAACATAGCTCCGTCTATAGATCCACATGATTTCAACATAACATGATAAACCTTATCCAAATACTGAATTTTCCGTGCAAAATCGTCTAATCTTAACGGGTTGTGTACAAATCTAGTTAAAAGATAAGAAAAGGCCTTCGTCTACTAGAAATAAATCTCTCGTCTACACTAAATAAAGCGATTAAGTTTGTGAGCAACATACTTTCTTACACTCTCTTAACCACCACTTTTGAAATCTTCAACTTAAAACATGACTTATGTGATGTCTTTGACCGGCCCAAGAGATTAGTTTGATGAGTGAAAACTAACACAGGACACCATCGGTTACCAAAAAAAAAAGTCTTACGTGATAAATTGATTATGTAATGTCAATTAATATACTAGCATATATACTAAGGCAATTAGCACAGAAAACATGCTATAAAATCAATGGAATATCCATCATTCAATGCCAATTGAAATCTTCTGCAAGGACGACCAGATCTTCTTATTACACAAATTTTGCTCATTATTTTATGTCCCTAACAATTGGCCTAATTCTGATTAAAAAGGAAAGAACAATTGGTCAAATTATATTAAAACTCTAAACTTGCTATTATTTCATAATTTTATCATAATCTCTTTCTGAAAAATAGTATCATTATTTGATCAGCGGAATCCAAGGATCTTATTAAGAAAAACAGAGTGATCAAAGGAAATCCCATAATTTGGGCTGGGATTATAATCATAGACAACAGGGATATGATATGATCATAATTGCTTATAAAACAAAAGAGGACATATGTGTTCTGCTTAATTTATGAAAAGGGAACAAAATCAACAGGATCTTAGTTTTTCCTTTTTATAGCAACGGGATCTTAAATTTATATGCTACCAAAGCCTACCATTGTATTTTTCCTATTTTTAAATGAGTATGATAGTAAATCACTATTGCGCGCCAGATATATTTTTTCCATGAATAGAAGTAATATATTATTATTTTTTTTTTTTAATATAGTTATTGTGTGTATTGCTATTATACCTCAGTAATACCATAGAAATAACAAGGTATAATACTATAATCCGAAATGCCAAATGTGGAATGTATAAAGCCAGAAAAGAAATCCAAAAGTTGGGCCCAGTGTGGGTCCATTACATCACAAGAACCAGCCACATGGCCCATCCTCATTTTGCCGGCCCATGATGCCTTCCACCACACTTCAAAATGCTCCCTCTCTCTCTTGTTTCCCATTTTCATTAATTCATCAGTACCATTCTACTTCTCTCTCCCTTGAAGTGTCTCTCCTCCTCCACCACCTCTACCACCATCATGCAACAATGTGCCGACGAACTCGAACTCGCCAACCACTTCAACAACCTTAATCTTCACTCTACTGCCACCACTGCCACCACCGCTACCATCCAAACAAAGTGCAGCACGAGTTTGGATTCCAAAACCCCCAAGTGGGCCACTTCAAGCCACATCTCATCCACCACAAGGCCTCACGCGCCCCCACGCGACCCATGCTGGGACGCTCTCCAATGCATGAAGTCCGAGAACAAGGCGCTGGACCTCGACAACCTGCACGTGGTGCACCGCCTCGGGAGCGGCGACATAGGGACGGTGTGCCTCGTGGAGTTGGAGGGCAGCAAGGGGTGCTTGTTTGCTGCCAAAGTGATGGACAAGAAAGACTTGGTGAGTAGGAACAAAGAAACTAGGGCAAGGGTAGAAAGGGAAATATTGAAAATGTTGGACCACCCATTTTTGCCCACGCTTTATGCCTCCCTGGACTCAGAAAGATGGTCTTGCTTGTTGACCGAGTTTTGCCCTGGTGGTGACCTCCATGTCCTCCGCCAATGCCAACCGGACAAACGGTTCCGTGAGGCTTCCGTCCGGTATGTACGGTTTGATATATGCAATTTTACTATATATATAATCAAATTTGCAATGCATGATTATAATATCTTAAAAAAAAAAAACAATGTTATTGAAACTTGGCTATCCGTTTAATCCAACTGGTGAGGGAAGATAAAGAAATAAATTAAAATTTGAATTGGTTAAAGATTCGATGGTTCTTATGTAAAAGATAAAAAAAATAAAAAACATTAAGATAATTACAATGAATCATAATAAGTGGGGGTCCAATATTTGCTTGAGGCCACTCCACAGCCGTAGGCTTTAGCCTGGGATGCTTTTGGTAAGTGTCATGCAATCGATCATGATCATAATGTGGTTCAGTGAACGTAAAGTCTTATTTGAATACTGCTTTTGGTGACTCCCTATTAAGCATGAATGACATAATTGATTGATATTAAATTACTCAACTTAATTAGTTGACAATATAATTAATTATGGGTTTTAATTATTGATTAGTCAATGCAGATAATCAGGCATAATTAGACCAAATTTATAGGCAATCATAGAAGCAATTTAGCTAAATTTTCTCATTTACGTACTCAAGCCTTCCTTCTATTTGGGAATTTTATTTTTCTTTCTTTTTAATTTAATTGAAGAATTTCAGCTTTTATTTTTTTGGTGCTTGAAGGTTCTATGCTTCTGAAGTGGTGGCTGCTCTGGAGTATCTACACATGATGGGAATAATATACCGTGACCTCAAGCCCGAAAATGTACTCATACGATCGGACGGTCATATCATGTTGACTGATTTTGATCTCTCCTTAAAAGACAATAATTCAACATCAACGGCACACCTTGTTTGTGGTCTAAACCCACCAATCACCAATCGATCCGTCAACTGCCACATCGATCAATTACAATTTGGCACATCATCATGCATTCTATCAAATTGTAGAGTTCCAACTGTATCGTGCTTCCACCCAAAACGTAAGAGCAAAAAGTCAAAGTCAAAGTCAAAATCAAACCATTGCGAGATCGTGGCAGAGCCAAACGACATCCGGTCGATGTCGTTTGTAGGGACCCACGAGTACCTAGCACTGGAGATTGCACTGGGAGAAGAGCATGGCAATGCAGTGGATTGGTGGACCCTAGGCATATTCATATATGAAATGTTGTTTGGGGTGACACCCTTCAAAGGAATGAACCATGAGTTAACCCTAGCCAATATTGTGGCTTGTGCCGTTGAGTTCCCTAAGGAGCCCAACGTCCCCGGGCCTGCCAAGGATTTGATCACACAGCTCTTGACCAAGGACCCCTCTAGGAGATTAGGGTCCACATTGGGAGCCACAGCAATCAAGCACCATCCATTTTTTAATGGGGTCAATTGGGCATTATTAAGATGTAATAAACCACCCTTCATTCCTCGGCCTTTTGCTTTTAGGGACCTTGCCCCAGCTGCGAAAGACAAGGGAAATGACAATACAGTGGAGTACTACTAGACAATTGTAGTATAGGGCTTCAACTTTCAAAACTCATGCTCGATCGCCTTCGAACTGCTACACTTTTTGGTATTTTTAGTTGTAGTGCTGTTTCTTATGAATAATTTATATTTTAATTTGATACTTGCTTTTGTAATTTTATTAATTTGAGGAGGCTATTTTGACACGTACTCCACATATCTCCACTTAACACTTTTCATCTGATTTTTAAGTTTTTTTAATATTATTTTATCAATTGATTTTTCAAATTTACCCTTAATGCCTTTTACCCATGGAAATTTGTAGAGTGTGAACATTACCTCCCTAATTTAATCCCTTATTCTTTTTTTTTTTTTGGTGTGTGTGTGAAAGGAATCCCTTATTTTCTTAATTGAAAATTCTTGTGCCTTTTAATCTTCTTTTGTTGAAGTAAATTATGAGTTCAAATCTCACGTACAGTTGATTAATAATAATAAAATAAAGTCTAGTGCCTCCATTTTGCACTCATGATGACAATTATCCCAATTTTATAAATCTCAATTAATATATAGCAGACTTAGCAGTATTTTATATATTCAATTTTGGGCCCATTCTAAATTTTGTTTATTAACAACAAAAAAGAAACCGACATGTCACCTGCTATATCAATTGGTAACCAAAAATTTGTTATAATAGTTAGTGTGTTTAGTACTACTAGCACTGTTATAACTTATAAGTATAGGGCGTGCCAAAGCAAGTAATTATGCATTCAACTTGATTTAATCGAACTCAATTTGTTTATTTAATAGTTATTGAAAGCTTAGCCAAAAGCAATTTGAAAAGAGAATTTATAAATGTGCATCTCATATTCTCACTACACATCCTAATCTCATAACTTCCAACTTTACCCCTAAGATAAAGGAAAATTTATAAAAATAAAAAACCCAGCCTCAAGTCATCCACTCTCTTAACATCCAACGATAGGAGCGTTAGGCTAGACTTGTAAATGGCCTAAATATATAGCCCACCACTTTACCTATAGAGAATGACTTGCCTATCAACGGGATAGGAGAGGTGGCATCCCTCCCGAGCTCTCATCTATGTTTCTCTCCCTCTCTCCCTTTCTCATCTTTTTCTTTCTCTCATTTCTGTCTCTGTCTCTGTCTCTCTCTTGAGAGGGATGCCACGTCCGTTGTCCGTTATCATGGGGGACATGCAAGTTTTATTCTTACTTATAAGTCATCTCTACTCCGTCATATCATGGGCCCTGGGTCATGTCTTGTGTGCCTTGTACTGTTCTCTGGCCCATAAATATTTTAACAAAGAAATATAAATAAATACTTCCAACATATATGAAACATAATTTTTATTGAATCAAAATTAAAAAATATCAAATAACTATGGGTCTTTTCTTTGGCCAACATTCCATACAAAATAATTAAATAAATATCAAATAACTACAAATGAATAAATAATAAGAATTGAAAAGTTTTGTATCGCTGCAATTAATAATGAATATGCTGCGTAAGAGTGTAAAACCTATCTGGATCGTTGATCATGAGCTTTGGGCGTCTTACCACGATTGTACAAGAATTGGAAACTAGATCTTTGGGCTCAATTTATCATTTTTCAAGGTTTTACTATTAATTTGTTGGGCCTTGACTGAACCAAGGTATCATATTGGGCTAGCCAAGGTTTATAAATAAGTCCAGTTTTTGGCCTTCAGAGTTGACTCAGTCGAGTCGTGTACGTTTGATTTTCCTATGATGAATATTGCATGTCCTGGACTGGACCAAGCATTATGATTTTTGAGTTGTCTATTCATGATATAGTTATATACTTATATGGCAAATTAGAATATTAGCAAGCTGAGAAATACTTTCCATACAATTATTTGTATATTGATGGGATTATCTTTTCCCAACTAAAGTATACTCAAATATAAATTATAGAAAAGAGATTAATACCATTTTACTCCCCAGACTACTACACTTGTATCAGTTTACTCTTCAGACTTCTAATTTGGAAAATTAAGGACTCTGACTTTTTCAATTTTGCCAATTGAGGTTCTTCCGTCAATTTACACATTTTTTATCCAAATCTTTGAGGGCAAAATAGTCCCTTTCGTTTAGATCTTATCATTTTTTCCTCATGCATCATTTTTCCTCTTTTATTTCTCACTAAATTCTGGTTGATCATCTCGATATTTTAGATGAAAAATGTATAAATTGACGGAATAACCTTAATTGGCAAAATTGAAAAAGTCAGGGTCCTTAATTTTCCAAATTAGAAGTTTGGGGAACAAACTGATACATGTGTAATAGTCTGGGGAGCAAAATGACATTAATCCATTATAGAAAATTATAATTAAATACCAAATATCAATGTTTTTCAGCAAAACAGTAAGACACTACGTTTTTTTTAGTTTAGATACTAACCTAAAGCAAGATATTTTGGATTAGGTCACAAATTTGTTTGCTATACAGTTGTGACTATTATAACTGTTTCAAATTCATACAAATTTAAATTTTTTATAAGGGTTTAATGCTTTTAATTTAGGTTTGAGGGATGAAGTTCTATAACCCATAGATTAAACATTAAAGTTTAAGCCTTGTAAATATTGAAAAAATAACAAATCAATAAAAAGTTATGATTGTTAGACAGTCACAACTCAGTATAAACATGTTTTTTAAAGTTGATATTTAAACTGAAATTTAGTGTCTAAAGTGAAATGACAAAAACATTTTGGTAGTTATAATGAAAAAACATTGTAATTTGGTACCAAAAGTCAACGAACCTTATAAATTATCATTAAACATGACCATATATTATACAGTGACTAAAATATGATTAAAATGACATCACTAATCGACATTTTTATAAATAGCTCTACAACAACGAATTTTTCTTTTTGAATTAAAAGGCTGTTGTCTATTGAGATAAAAAGTTGTGTACTATAGAAGATTGAAAAGACCCATTAATAAAAATTTCCATGAGCATATAGCATAGGAGTGAGCACTAGGGGATCACAGTGCGTCTTGACATGGACTCTTGGTGGAGGGGGTGGAGACCACTGTCTATCTCTTTTCAAAATTCCAACTACTTGTGTTGTTTGTTGTCACTGCAGTAGTACCACCCATTAATGGTGTGATCAATCCTATATCTATCCCATAACAAAACAAAAAAAAGGAAAATGAAAAGGATAGGGGATTGGGGATTGGATTCTCTAATGATATTTTTGGGGTTGGTCTTATGCTTATATTTAAAATTTTTATATAATTATCTTTGCAACATAAATCGTACCATGAATTTCAAATTTAATATGTTTAACTTTTAAATCTCAAAATCACGTTATTTTATATATAAACACAAAATTAGCAGAGGATCATGTTTCTTCTTCAGTTCTTCTACCATACAATGACTAAAAATTTGGGTATACGGTTACAAGGATGTTTAACTCATTATACTTTTGTCCTTTCACATACAAAAGTGTCAAAGTGATGTGGAGCCACCATATTAAACATCCCTGTAAGTCTGTAACCATACAGTTAGCAAGACCCAAAAACAAAGGCTTCAATTAATGCAAAGAGATGGGAAAACTACAGCTAGACCTTTTGGCTTGGTTGTGATCCTTTCAATCTCTTTCAGTGCACTTAAACTGTTACCTTTGTTTTTTAACAATGGCTGAGCTCTCTCTGGATCACTATGACAGAACTCCATCAATGGTAGTGGTTCCTCAGCATACAAATCATGGCCACGAATCAACGGCTGCAGTGAAGTTGCAGAAAGTGTACAGGAGTTACAGAACCAGGCGCAGGCTAGCAGACTCAGCTGTAGTTGCTGAAGAGCTATGGTACGTACCCCATGAATTCACTTCTATCTAATTATGTGCACCATATATTTTCTCATTCTCTACTTCTGTACCTGAAAAATTACATGTATGGTTAATGTTTGGAGGTGGCAAGCTATAGACTATGCAAGGCTGAATCATAGTACAGTTTCGTTCTTCGATTATCATAAATCTGAGACTGCAGCCTCCCGGTGGAGTAGGATCAGCCTAATCGCATCAAAGGCATGTTTGCTTATCTTTTATAGCACATGAACTTAATAAACTATACAAAATCTATATGCTTTAGCCTATGCCTAGAATGTATATAATACACACACAAATATGAAAAGACAAAAGAGGTTTCATGAATTTGATTGTTTTTGTAGCTGGGGAAAGGATTATCTACGGATGATAAGGCACAAAAATTAGCTTTCCAACATTGGATTGAAGCGGTAAGCTTGTAATTGAGCTATACTTTATTTTTCTTGTACCTCAATTAATCTTCATCATCCTCACAATATGAATCATCATAATCACCATAATCATAATAAGAACAATCATTATCATCAACATCATGGTTGGAACAGATTGATCCAAGACATCGTTATGGCCGTAACCTGAACTATTACTATGAAGAGTGGGGTAGATGTGATGCAGGACAGCCATTTTTCTACTGGTAAGCATTATTCTCTTCTTTATTTACTGCATTCCCTTTGGCTACAAATGGGCCCTCATATGCATACTGTCTCCACCATATTTCACTCAATAATCAATATGTATTAACCCAATAAGAGATGGGACACAAAATGGGTTTAACAGTACAAAAATTTCAATCTCTACTATTTGCACCAAAGTGGTACACAAAGTGGGTTTAACAGATTTTTATAGGCAAGGGTTAATATCAGAGGAAAGAAAACACTATGCATAAAGCTTGGTTTTAGTGTTCACACAGCAATACTCATCAAGTTAGCAAGTAGTGCCACTTTTGACATGGGGTAAGAGTTGCTGCTATGCTATGGCAAAGCTCTCTCACATGGATAAGAGTTGCTTCAAATGTTGGCAACATCATTATTCTTGTGTACATGAAATGATAGCCTTCTTATATGTACAAGTCAACCCACTTACAGAATTACGGGTGGGGTGGAATTTGCAAGTTCATGTTTGTCATACCACAAATGCATGAGTCAGAAAATCAAAGAGCACCAGAAGAAAGAACATATGAACACAACTAGCTATATATGCATTTGAACTCAAAAATTTGTAAGTGATAGGAAAAATCGGCAAATTGATCATTAAGGAATGTGCCTCTCCCAATGAAATCATCATAATGCATATAGCTTGGTTTAGTGTTGTATATGGCAACACTCATCAAATTAGTCATCAAATATACCTGTATACACATGGATGCCTCAAACATTGTCTTTGTAAATTAATTGTGTATATACGTTTTAGTAAGACGTAAGAACATATGTCCAATGGGATATGTATCTGATAAGGATTCCAGAGTGCATTAAAAATTTGAACTCTTATCCAAAGACCTCCCAATAAATGTTAAACAGATTTCTAACAATTTCTTATTAGCTTTACATCCCATGCGAATAGTATGGATCTTTTCCACATAAATTTACTAGCTAAGATACTTGATACATCTAAACTAAGATGATTTAGAAAACAGAACTTCTACCTTTTATAGGTTGGACATTGGAGATGGCAAGGAAGTTGATCTCAAGGATTGCCCAAGATCAAGGCTGCAACAGGAATGCATAAAATATCTTGGACCGGTACCATACTCCTCCTACCCTGCATATATAGCATAAGATAAAAACAAGATCAAAATAAAATCCAATTATTACTCTGGTTAGAACACCTTAAGTAGCATTCCATTGAAGTCCATTCTGTCTATGTAGATAAAAGTAATGCATGATTACACAGATCAGCTCCTGATATCAATGCATGATTAGTTCTAGAATCTATTGAAACATCACATTACATTTGTGCTTCAATTTTCAATTATTGCTCTATTATTCAAGATATGTTCTTTCCAATGTACTTTATGAAAACAAGAGAGTGACAAGTTGATTACAACCAAACTTCAGAGTGGCCTTTGAGCGCTACATTAAAAAAATATCCTAACTTCCTCTTTTGCTTCTTGTGATGACCTTTTGTGCAAATAAGCAAGAGAGGGAACACTTCGAATACATCATTTGTGAAGGGACAATTGTGAACAAAGGAACAGGATATCTTCTTGATACAAACCAAGGAATGCAGGATTCTAAATGGATTTTTGTAATGAGTGCCTCTCGGAAACTTTATGCTGGTGAGGTAAGATCTGATATGGACATCAAACATTTAGCTGCAGTGTTGTCGTATTTGCAGATGATTGATGCTCTTTTTGTTCTTCTTCTTCCTTCAAGAAGAAGAAGGGGTTATTTCATCATTCCAGCTTCCTTGCGGGAGGGGTCACCCTGGCTGCTGGGAGACTGACAGCAGAACATGGAAAGCTCAAGGTATCTTAATGCATCCATCCAGCATGTTTGGTACACTATAATCCCAAATTCTTAATCCAGAAGTTTGGTACCAAAAGATAGCTAAACAAAAGTTCATGCATCTTCCTCTCTCTTGAGTGTTATTTTAGATAAAGAAAAAAGCTTATGCGTTTTCCATCTGAATTCTATATGTCCTTTTGACTTCCAGTCTGTATCAGCATACAGCGGACATTACCGTCCAACTGATGACAACCTTGGCAATTTCCTCGCCTTCCTTAAGGAAAACAGAGTTGACCTTGATGGAGTCCAGGTATAGAACTCATGTTATTCAATTTTATAAAATCTGCTACTAGGGTACCCTGCCTACAACCAAAACATGCAGTTGAAAGAATACATGGGACATGTAGCTTTTTAGAATTTTAGGAACAAGGGTTCACACCTTGACCTTTAAGAACCTTTTCTTCCACTGTTCACCTTTGAGGTTCGTTTAATAATTTGTAACATGCATATTGTATGTGCTAGCTTGATAATGCATTGTTGGCACATTCCCTAAAAACTTAAGTTTTGGGCACAATAGTTATCTAACATGGTATCAGAGCCTTGTTTGCAGGAGGTCCTAGGTTCAAATCCTTCATCCCCAATTATGTTTGTTTCTATCTGTCAATATATGTCTGCTCTCCATGTGTCGGTTGGGGCTGCACGTGAGGGAGGATATTAGCTTGATATACATTGTTAGCGCATCTTTGACAGCTTAAGCTATTCAACAGACATTTGCCTGATATTGTGTTAGTCTGGCCTTGTCTGAGCTATCCCCATATGTATTCAGGTACTCTCTCCCATGGAAGATAATGAGAACAATGAGTTAAGCAAATCAGCTCGAGCAAGAAGAACACTAGGACAAACAAAAGATGAACCCGATGAACTTCATGTTTTCCGGGTGAAAGAAGGAAACCAACAGTCTGAATCATGTACATTGTCACAAACAAGAACAAACAGTTACCAAAGAACAGTATCTAGAAATCTCCTCAACCTCCAAACAAGTGTGCCAAAGAAAGATATATTGCAAAGGATCAAGTCCAAGAAGGAAGCAAGTTCACCCCAATTAGGTGACCAACTATCTCTGAAATGGTCAACAGGAGCAGGCCCGAGAATTGGGTCTGTTGCAGACTACCCTTTGAAATTAAGGCTACAAGCACTGGAATTTGTAAACCTCTCACCCGGGGTTCCCTTTACAGCACCGACATCTGAACCTCCATCACATCCCATGTCATTTACAGCTTTGTGCAGGGTAATGTGACCAGGATTATAAGTCTGTCTCTCATACAAGTTAAAACCCAATACTGCTTCAGAATTTTTGTAACTTTTTATTTAGGAAGAATCTGCCTTTTTCAACACCATTAAAATCCGGTATTGACATTATCAGCCTGAATTTTCATGCTTTTCACTTTATTGAATATGTAAGTGAATTCTGTCCAAAAAGAAAAAAAAAAAATTTAAACAAATTTTCATTCAATTAGTAAAATACTATCTGAGGTAATGCTAAATCCTTTTGGGTTTTACAACTTAACAAGAGGCGTTGCCACACCACCTTATCTCTTTTCATGGGTAAATTCCTTGTAAACTCATAAGATCTTCTTGTTTGTTCATTACAAGCAAAAGGACTGACCATAGAAGCTAAATGCTCTTTCATGGTCTCTGATCATGGATTTGAAGTGACACCATCGCTCCTCTACAAGCCCCACAGAAAGATATTATCATATTAAGAGTCCAAGGAAAAGTCATATCATGAGGTTAGATTCCATTTCTCTGCATCATGCTATGGATTCTTAAAGCTTCCCTCCCAAACCATGTTGAGCATATCCCATTAGCATAGTATTCCAAGAAATTAAGCAAGTTCTCTGAAATCAGATTTAAAAAGTTTCCACCCACCATCCAGTTGAATTTTCCACACTCGGCACACATGTCTATGAGAACCCTCCCAACATCGACAATCACATTGAAAACAAACCCAGGATTCATGACACAGAAATGTAGCTTATGTTCAAACCATTTAGACAACAATATATCTTTCACAAGCTCAATGGCTTGTCATGAAGACCTCAATCTAGCATGTCAGTGAAGAGAGATCAGTACATTCCATAACATAGCATCATGTTCGTATAGTTTCACAAAGGTTTCAAGATAGATTTCTAGAAGCCCACAAGTTGAGTGGAAACAACTGGATTCAGACGAATGCAAACGAATTAATCCCATTTTATGAACAATGAGTGGAGTTTCTTTCTAACTATATGCATTGCATCAGAAAATGCCCCAAGCACTGTGGAGAGTGTTATTTCATTACTTTCAGGCTGAAGAATGTAACTTAAGCACAAGAACAAGCACCCAATACAAAACACAATCCCGCGTGAGCATTCAAATCTTCAATGTCTCCACATTGTGAAGATGGAATAGTTTCAATAAACTAATACAAAGAAAACACAACAAATGCTACAAATTTGTCTTGCTTTGTTTGCTCACCAGCAAAAACGAGAAGTAAGAAGGCAATCAACATTTTAAAAGTAAAGAGTCATTATATTTGAAGAAAGAGAGACACCTATGAACAATCATCTACCATGAAAGAGAGACCTACTGCTCAAGAGAGAAGACATGGTTTTCCCGAGAAAATTTTCTGTGATTGTAGAATGTTAAGAAGTAGAAAAGAGATCGGGTTGTCGAAACGTGACTCTCCGAGACAGGAAATCCGTTGCGTTGTCGGAGAATGGAGAGTGGAGAGTGGAGAGCTGCGGATAGAAGATGGTTGCGTCGCGAAGCAGAGCTGTGTACATTTAATATTATAATACCATTTAAAAAAAAAAGCTACTATTTACATTTTTTTTTTTTTTTTTTCACACCTCTATTAAAAAATAAAAAAAAAATCTAAAAAAGAGACCATACTGCCCCTCCCCTCTTTCTCTTTATTTATCTTTCCCTCTCTTTTTTCTCTTGTTCACAACCCCCTCCCTTTTTTTTTTCTTCTTCCCCCTACCTGAGCCGGCCACCACCTTCTTCCTTCTCTCTCTCTCNCCTTCCTCCTCTCTCTCTCTCTCTCTCTCTCTCTCTCTCTCTCTCTCTCTCTCTCTCTTTTAACTTACAAATGTACTCATTCACTGTATTTTTTAGTTTTTAGTTACATTCTCATCCCTTACAAAATGAAGACAATACAACAATAAAAATGTGGTTCATAACTCTTTCTTTCCTCTCCCAGTCCTTTTTCCCTCTTCGTTCTCTCTTAGATTGCAGCACTGTCATGCTAGGATTATTTGTAAGCAAAAAAAAATAAAAAAAATAGGGCGCAGGTGGTTCGGCCTAATTTTTTTTTTTGCTGTCAGCTTGGGCGAGAGAGAGAGAGACTCGTGATGGTCTAGTCTTATGAGAACGCAACAAATACAAGAGAAGAGCTTTATAAGGACTACCCGTTCTTCAACTCTGCCATCATCCATGTCTACCAAAGACCATTCGGTGTCGAACCCGACAACCATGTATTTGTAGTCGCGGATGTTCTGGGTTATGAGGCAGAGGTAGATTGACCTGTGATCGGATACAATCTCGGTGACCACAGTGGTGCCATCACTCATAACGTTGCTGAATCTTCGTAGTTGATGTGCACTTTTGGATTTGGAAGATGGTTCCATTGGTGGTGTACTGGTGTGTGTGTGTGTGTGTGTGTGTGTAATGTGTAATGTGTAGAAGAGTAGAGATTGAAGCCCTGAAAAGATGGAGTAAAAGGTGGTGGCTCGGGTAGGGGGAAGAAGAAGAAGACAAAAAAAAAAAATGAGGGAGGGGGTGTGTACGGGAAAAAAAAAAAAGATGGTGGGTGTGTAAGAAAAATTTGTTAAGATTAATGAATTGGGGTATTTAGGTAATTGGAAGTGGTGTGTATATGAGAAATTTCAATAGTGTGAGAAGTGTGAGAGTGCCAAGTGAGAAAAAGTGTGTAAAAAAAAAAAAAAGTGTGCAAATAGCAGCACTCTTTAAAAATTATAAACTTTATAGTAATGAAATAATGACACATGTCAATATAGTAATGAAGGTCGCACTAGACAAGTGACACGACTGTCTCACTGAATAATCTCTCCCAACTTATGGCTTCCCCCGAGTCTATATAACGAGAAGGGTTAAATACAAAAATAGTTCACGAATTTTACACAGATTCTCAATTTGGTTTACTAACTATAAATACTGTAATCTGGTTCGTACCGTATACTCCCATAGGAGGATAGGGGATCTGGAGTTTTGGGCTCAAAGCCCCCGGTGAAAAGAATCTTGGATTCCAAGACACCGCAACCTGGAAAGTAAAGGAGATCCTAGTCACGCCTGGAAGCCACCTTTTGAAAGTGGTAACTGTTGCATTTGGTTGTAGGAACAGATATACTGCTAGTTGCATCATTGCCATGATCATTCGTTGCAGTAGGAACAATCGCACAGGAGGATTATGATAATAAATCGCTCAATTTGATGGCGTGGATAACGTAACAAATGTCATCATTCTTGTACTCAATGCTACCGATATCCATAGACTTGCCAAGATCCACCTCATTCTCAATCTTCACCATGTCTGCTTCCTTCTCCCCCATACTCGATCTCTCGCTCGAGGGTTTTCCGACTGTTTCTATTTTGTGCTCCACTCCATGTTTCGCTTTTATCAAAACCATCAATTTAATAAAGAACGGGACAAAAGGCTCATTTCATGTTCCTATTACTTCGTATTTGACATCTACCCATTTCGGAGTACACAAGAAATTAGTAGAGGAAGGTCGTAGTTTTGTCTGCTCTACACCCAAATTCAATTTCCCTCCCTTCTAATTAAAAAAAAAATTCTTAATTTTTTCACATTGCTCAGGATTGGCTAGCGCAAATATATATGGTAGCTAGAACTATATAGTAGCTAGTCTTCATGATATATATATATATATATATATGCTCCTTCTATTGAGGTATACCCTATTGGGACTCACACGAGTCGTTTTGTGTCGATCCGAACCGTTCAATTTATATATATATATGATATTTGTGACGTCCTCCCTTGAATAAAGCTAATTACCAATATTGGTGGACAATATGTATAATGTTGAAGGCATCTTTGCAATCTAGTTCGGTTCTCACCAATGTGTTCCTTGGGAAGAAAGCTGCATAATGAAGATTTAGGCTTTTTTGTCTGGTTAAGTGGAAATGTTATTTTGGAGCATATATATGCGTGAGATATATTTGTTTTTGAAGTGGAATTTGTAATTTTGCTGCGTTTTGTTGTGTTAATTGCTTGGGACACACGTCTATCCATTAGCTGAGTCCAAAACATGGGCCAGAAGCCCAGAACCCACGAGTCCAATAATCATATGGGCTAGACAACATGATACCCTTCTCTCCCCATTTTGTTCGCTGTTGTCCAATAATTATATGGACTCAACAACGTAATTACGAATTAAAAGGAAATTACGAATTTATAGATATTTAATTATATCCGATTACTTGGAGTAAAAGAAAGATCAAGTCAACTAGTGATTCTAGATGTTTTCACAGGAACCCTAGTCACAAGGGGAGAAATATATCCTCTCCTAACTCTCTCCTATAAATAGGCAACAAATCTCCAATTCTAGAATGCGAAATCTTTTAGTGAGATTGTGAGTAGTGCAAATACAATTGTAATCTTCTCTACTTAGTAGAGGAAGGTCGTAGTTTTGTCCGCTCTACACCCAAATTCAATTTCCCTCCCTTCTAATTAAAAAAAAAATCTTAATTTTTTCACATTGCTCAAGATCGGCTAGCGCAATATATATGGAATTTATAAAATTTGATCCTTTAAAAAAATAAAATAAAAGAGAAGTCAGAGAAGAGTTTGTGGGGCTCTCAATACCCGGTGGAATTAATTTCAAAGGAAATTTCGACACGAACTAGTAGATGTCAAAATCCTAGTTGAGAGCCCCCAAATTTTTCTGAAATTAATTCCGCATATATAAAGGGTCCAAATTAATTTTTCAAATCCAAGGATTCTAAACTCTACCTAAAATTACTTATATTAATTAAATGGATAACTTAATTTAAGCTTGGTTCTAGATTGCAGGATCCAACCACATGTAGTTCTAAGTCTGGATACAATCGCATTCCAAATTGAATATCTGGTTTATTTCAACCAAATCAACCAAAAAACTTCTCCCAAATAAATTTCAATTTTTCAAGGCCTGGATCATTTACGCACTAGAAATTTCAAATTAAGTCCAAGAACTACGAGTTGGCTTGATCTCTAATTGATGGGTATGTACCATTAATTCTAACAATTACAAACACACTCACACACATGTGATCAAATTGAATCTAGTTTCTTCATAACTGGAATCAAAGGGTTTTTCTTTTTTCTTGTACCAATGAATTGTAATAAAGAGATACATATATTCTATCTTGAATGGTTAGATAGAGTAGAGAAATATATGGTATCTTGAATACTCTGCCAAGGATGATTAACAATCTTTAATTCATTAGAGAACTATATAGCAGCTAGTCTTCATGATATATATATATGCTCTTTCTATTGAGGTATACCCTATTGGGACTCACACGAGTCGTTTTGTGTCGATCCGAACCGTTCAATTTATATATATATATATGATATTTGTGACGTCCTCCCTTGAATAAAGCTAATTACCAATATTGGTGGACAATATGTATAAGTTTGTTGAAGGCATCTTTGCAATCTAGTTCGGTTCTCACCAATGTGTTCCTTGGGAAGAAAGCTGCATGATGAAGATTTAGGCTTTTTTGTCTGGTTAAGTGGAAATGTTATTTTGGAGCATATATATGTAGGGGTGGGCATTTAAACCGGGAACTGGGTGGACCGGACTGAACTGGAGGAAAAAAAACCGTAAAAAACCGCTTTGACCAAAACTGGTCAACACCAGGACCGAACTGGACTGGACTGGTCCAATCCAATTTCGGTCCAGTTTTGCACTTCACAGAACTGGACTGGACTGGACTGGACCGGACCGGATAATTAATATATATTTTTTATTTTTATACATATTTAATTTTTATACAATTTTATACACTTTTTAAACATTTTTATACACATTTTTACAAACATGTTTACACACATTTTAGATAATAAAATTAATATTAACATAGCTATATTATAGACTCTAAAATATATTTTATATAACCCTATGGCCTATATTATATATATAATAATGTTTTAGTATATAATTTTAGTTACACCTTTTATAATACAATTAATATATTCTTTATATATACACTAAACCCTATATACTAAAATTATTATAGTTCTAGGGTATATTATATAGTTATAAACTTCTAATAGAGGAAATTATGTATTAGGGTTTAGGGTTTAAAGTTTAAAGGAAACTCTATAATATAATAATCTATACCGTAAACCCTAAAAATAATAAGTATATAACATATATAACTAATAACTATATAAGTATATAAACCCAATTGAAATCCCAATGAAACCTCAATTAGACTCATAGTCAACTATAAGTCTATAACCCTATACCCTAATACAATTATAATCATATACCCTAAACTATATTAATTACTTAATTACTCTATACATATATTATATATAAGTAATAAGTATATAAGTATATAACATATATAACTATATACCCAATTGAAACCTCAATTAGACTCATAGTCAACTATAACCCTATATCCTAATACATTATAACCATATACCCTAAATTATATATATTAATTAGTTAATTACTCTATACATATATTATATAAAGTAATAAGTATATAAGTATATAACATATATAATTATATAAGTATATAAAACCAATTGAAACCCCAATTAGACTCATAGTCAACTATAACTCTATACCCTAATAAAATTATAACTATATACCCTAAACTATATTAATTAGTTAAATACTCTATAGTCTCTATACATATATTATATATAAGTAATAAGTATATAAGTATATAACATATATAATTATATAAGTATATAAAACAAATTGAAACTCCAATTAGACTCATAGTCAACTATAACCCTATACCCTAATACAATTATAACCATATACCCTAAACTATATTAATTAGTTAATTACTCTATACATATATTATATATAAGTAATAAATATATAACTATATAACATATATAACTATATACCCAATTGAAACCCCAATTAGACTCATAGTCAACTATAACCCTATATCCTAATACATTATAACCATATACCCTAAACTATATTAATTAGTTAATTACTCTATACATATATTATATATAAGTAATACGTATATAAGTATATAACATATATAATTATATAAGTATATAAAACCAATTGAAACCCCAATTAGACTCATAGTCAACTATAACCATATACCTTAATAAAATTATAACTATATACCCTAAACTATATTAATTAGTTAATTACTCTATACATATATTATATATAAGTAATAAATATATAAGTATATAACATATATAATTATATAAGTATATAAACCCAATTGAAATCCCAATGAAAATTAAAACCCCAATTTAATTACAAGTGTTTAAGTGACTTAAGTGTTTAAAAAATTAAAATCCCAATTTAATTACAAAACTCAAACAGACTCATTGACTGAAGTCAAGTCACTATTCACTAAACAAGTAAACAGTTGTGTTTCATTTTGACTAACTCGAAGACTTCAAACAAATCAAAGTATCAAACTCAATTCAAAGATTGAAAGTCTGAAACCCTCAGCCCTCACGCCGCAGCCCGAGCCCGCAGTCCAGACCTCACGCCGACTCGGTCTTCCTCACGCCGTCGCGGTCTTCCTCACGCTGTGTCCGTCGCCGACTCGCCGAGTCACCCTCGCCATCTTCCTCTCTTCCCGTCGCCGTGGCGATCTTCCTCTCTCGATCTCTCACTCTGTCAGCACCTCTCAATCTAGCTCGATCTCTCACTCAGTCACTTTCTCAGCGCCTCTCGATCTCCCCTCTCGATCTCATATCTCACTCTATTACAGTATTATTGATTTTGTGTTAGGGGTTTGATTTAGTGTTTGATTTGGGGATTTAGGGTTTGATTTGGGGTTAGGGATTACTGATTTTGGGTTAGGGAATTACTGATTTTGGGTTAGGGTTAGGGTTTTACTGATTTTACAGTAAAGTCAAACGATTGTTGTTGTCAAATCCAATTTGGGTTTTGTTTTTCATTAGAAATTTTTCTCTGGGATGTATGTATTCAATCAAATAGTGTTCAGTGTCGAATTTTACAATGGTTTGTTTCTTAATTTCTTGGTTGATTTGGGGTTGTGAATCTGTGATTGTGAATCTGTTTGGTGGCTTGGCGCAGTATAATTTTTGGTCCAGCCCCAAACAGTGCACCGGACCAAACTGAACTTGTTACAGTTCAGTTTGGTCCAGTTCTGGTGCAAAATGTACAGTTCTCAGCACCGGACCGGACTGGATAACCTCCACAGTCCAGTGCACGGTTTGGGGGGAGAACTGAATTGGACTGGACCGTGCCCACCCCTATATATATGCGTGAGATATATTTGTTTTTGAAGTGGAATTTGTAATTTTGCTACGTTTTGTTGCGTTAATTGCTTGGGACACACGTCTATCCATTAGCTGAGTCCAAAACATGGGCCAGAAGCCCAGAACCCATGAGTCCAATAATCATATGGGCTAGACAACATGATACCCTTCTCTCCCCATTTTGTTCCCTGTTGTCCAATAATTATATGGACTCAACACAGTAATTACGAATTAAAAGGAAATTACGAATTTATAGGTATTTAATTATATCCGATTACTTGGAGTAAAAGAAAGATCAAGTCAACTAGTGATTCTAGATGTTTTCACAGGAACCCTAGTCACAAGGGGAGAAATATATCCTCTCCTAACTCTCTCCTATAAATAGGCAACAAATCTCCAATTCTAGAATGCGAAATCTTTTTTTGAGATTGTGAGTAGTGCAAATACAATTGTAATCTTCTCTACTTAGGGTTTTAGTCCCTAAACCCTAAATCGTTGTTCCAATTTTTGGCATCAATCAAGTACTCTCAATCACAATTGTGCATATCCTCCAAATCAACAGTCACATCGTCAATGGCAACCTCTAGTTTGAAGCTTCTGATTGATACAAAGACTCAAAGAGTCTTGTTTGCTGAAGCGGGTAAGGACGCTGTGAACTTTCTCTTAAGTCTTCTATATCTGCCCGTTGGAAATCTCATTAGGTTGCTCTCTAAGGATGGCATGGCTGGTAGCTTAGGCAATCTTTATGAGAGCATCGAAGATCTTACTCCTACATACATGCAACCCGATTTCAAAGACAATCTGCTAAAACTCAAAGAACCAGTTGAACCTAATACTCTTGACCAACGCCCAATCAAACTCAAATGCTATAAAGATTATGTACACATGTTCAAATAACGGCTGCCTCCCCATGCCTCGCAACTACACCGCGCTGCGCAACAATAATGAGAGTGGCCGCTATATAACTGATGACCCTAGAGCCGTATGTCCATCATGCAATCAAATCATGAACCAAAGGACGATTTATGTTGCTCCGCGGGATACTAAGTGGAAACTTCCGGCGCAAGAGGGTCTGTCGAAGAAGTTGTTACTTACATGATAATGGATGATCTAAAAGTGAAGCCTATGTCTACCATGTCCTCTGTAGCTCTTTTCCACAGGTTCAAGGTTGATCTTGGTGCTCTTGAAGAGAAGGTGGTTCCTCTTGGCATGGATGAGGGTGTGAAATTGCTTAAGGCATCATTGGAGTCAAAATCAGTTCTCACAAAAGTTTTCCTCGGGAACTAGATCGAAAAATCGAAACTTAATTTGCCCTTCAAGTGCTACTGCCTACTGGAATGGATCGACACACTCTCGATCAGAATTCTCTTAATTAGATGCATATTTGTTTTGGAATGGGTGTTATTTTGTTTTACATTTATGTTAGTTTTGGAGGATATATCCTCTCTGCTTTGCTTAAATGACTAGTGATGACATACTTTTGGCTTTGGGTTTTAAATTTCTAAACCTTTTTGTTGCTCTTTCACGCTATCTCATATCGAATAATGTGACAAACAGCCCCGGCCAAATTAAAACTCACCTTGCTCGTCAATGGCAGCCTCTAAAGATTATTAACTTAAGAAAGATATCCGGAATAAATGTCATTAATAGATTTGCATTTCAATGCTTTGTCAAATATGAAAAGATTATATTCTTTGTAAGTAACAAATAAAGAAATAGGTGCCCTTTAAGAAAAGCTGGTTCATCTTTGCATACAAGAGGTCTTGATTCAAACAAAAGTTGGCTACAAAACAAGGGGAGGGGAGAGTCCAGAACAACACAACCCAAACTCTGATTGACCCCAAGATCGAGTTTTAGGTTTTTTTTTTTTTTTTTTTTTTTTCGGTTAACTGCTGAATAGGGAAAAGCTACACAGCT
Organism: Dryas drummondii; assembly: GCA_003254865.1. Taxonomy (NCBI): domain Eukaryota; kingdom Viridiplantae; phylum Streptophyta; class Magnoliopsida; order Rosales; family Rosaceae; genus Dryas; species Dryas drummondii. The sequence goes on from QANW01000720.1 coordinate 173,222, forward strand.
ATTTTTATTTTTATTTTATTTTAGCATTATACGTTTTTTTTTCTTTAAAAAAAAAAATAGCAAGCTTTGGTCTATGGCCGGAAGAATTACCATGATTCAGGCTGTGATTTCAGCTTTGCCAATCTACACCACGCAAGCTGTCAGCCTCCCAGCTAGTACTTGTCATTCCCTTGACAATGTAGAAGAGAGGTCCGAACCCCACCTGGTTAATTGGGATAAGGCGTGCTGCCCAAAATTGAAAGGTGGCCCCTTGGGCTTAATTAAGAAGGCAAGGTTAATGAACAATGCCCTTTTCACTGATGAGCTTATATCTGCTTCTTCCTACCAGGAAAGTATTATTTCAGGCTCTGATTTGCTAAATTCAAGCCTTAAATGGAGGATAAAGCTTTTGGCTCTTTCACAATTTTGGTTGGATCATTGGCCTTAAATGGAGATCGGGTAGTTGATAAATGGCTGGCTGAGAGAGGAGATCTGTTGCTTCGAAGAATGGGGAGAGAGGAGAGGACAGCGGCGGTATAAGATGGCGCCACCGTGCAGAGCTGCGGAGAGGCAGCCCAAAGATAGTTTTCTCTTCAACTGTTAAGCAAGCCTTGGGTTGGCCTAAGTGGTGAAAGAGAGTGAGAAATGACTTATAATTAGGATTTTAGAATACGTCCAACGGTTCAATCCCTTTTGCATAACAATAAGTGAGAAAAGGATGATTCAAAAATAATAATCTTTATAGAACTTTTCAAGAATAGTGAGAAATTAGAGTGGAGTATTAACTATTGGATAAAACTTACAGCATGCATTGGTGGTGAGTTATTATTCCTTAATACTTTACAAGTAATGCTAAATATACACATTACGACTTTAATAGAGGTGAAACCTAACTTTATATAGATATAATACACAGAGACATAACACCATACTTGAGTAGATTTATACCAATTCCCTTGTCTTCCATGTACTAAAGTTTTCAACAGACCTAGAGTTGCAAGCATCGGTATTTCAATAAAAAACGAAGTAATAAAGGGGTTGAGAGAAAGGGCAACACAACACAATGTCTCACTCCAATTATTTATACAGGAAGTCATACAACAAGCTTAGAAAGGAAATATTGTAGCTTACAAACAAGCCATAGTTCAATGAAGACTCCATAGTTTACAGGGCATCATATCAAGTTCACCAACTTGGACATACTAAATGACCTAATTCCACAATTTAAATGGGAAAATACTAAGCAGCAGCCACAGCTTCTGCAGGCTTTGCTTCAGGTTCTGCAGGCTTTGCTTTGGGTTCTGCTGGTGCTTCAGCTTCCCAGTAGGCAGTCTTCTTGCCAGTTTTGGAAACAGTTTGCAGAACTGTCTCAGGCGGTAAATCGGTTTTCACAGTCACCTTCTGTGCCTCCAAATCAATGTCATATGATTCTACACCTGAATATGATAAGAAATAACATGTCTCATCATTCTCATACCAAGATGATGTGAAATCAACTGAATAAGGACTCTACATTCTGTTACTAGTGAGAACAACGATAGTAGCAAGATTCCAAATTAGCCCTAACTACATAACTGGTTGTCAGAATACAAAATCTAGATGCTACCTTTAATTCTTTTGCAATCTCACAAAGGCAGGTGAACTAGAAGCAAAGTTCTTATTTTTCTTGGTTCAAAAGGCTAACCCTTCTGCTTAACTAAAAACTAAATCCAGGTGATGCATATTTACTACTAAAACAAAATCTGGGAGACTCTACCACTATTTTTAAAAGAGCTATGGGAGAGCTGGAACATGATGCAAAGCACTAAACCACCTAGGGGAACTGGGACAATTTTCATGGTCTCTTAGCTGTCAGATACAAGGACCATGATCTATTTCTTTTTCTTTTTCAGTTAAGAGTACTGAAGTGATAACCGGTAGAGCTTTAGTGTCAACATACACCACAAAGATATATCATACTTTCAAAGAAAGTTGCTTTGAAACAATAAAAACGACATTCATGAAGATATTCACACGATGACAGATCTTTGCCTAATGGTTTATTGTTATAATTTAGTAAAATATGCATTTCAATATGTCATCTATCATTATATAGCCTCAAATCTCAATAATGCAATATAAACGTAATTATAAATATTAGCGTATGCATGTCTAGACAAACACACAAACACAAACCAGCAAAGCATCCCTAGAGCATTTGGTCATTTTTCAAATGCTACTCTCATAGTTGATCAACACAATTAAAAAGCAAACTTTCCAATGAAAACAAGTCTTGTAACAAAGAGTATGGACAAGACAAAGGAACTAATTAAATGCAAGAGCAACAACGAACCTTCCAGCTTGCCAAGAACCCTTTTCACGGCCCCAACACAGCCTTGGCATGACATACCAACCTTGAGGACTACAGTCTGCACCCAGAACCAAATCCAAGAATGAATTAACCATATTGGAGAAAAGAAGAACTAACATATACCCATTTCACAGTATCCAACCTATGCTAACACATTTGCATTATCATGATGAATAAAACTCCCCAATCACTTTTGCCGATATCATCTTGATCTCAAGACATAATCAGTTTCCTTTCTTCCTCTCAACTTATGCAATTCATTCTGAAGAAATCACAACCCAAAAAAGAACAAAACAAAATTGAGACCATAAAAGATTCTTGAAGTTGTAAAAGCTTTCACGATCCCAAAATTTTCCTTTAGAGATTATTCAACCAAATAACTGTCTTTCTTTTATTGATTTTGGACGATAAAAAATCTTTTTAAAAACATTTGAACCTGGACAAGCTTCAAGTAAATGCTCAGACGAACAATCAGATAATCTGAAAGCATAATATTCTCTACATAAAGAGAGAAAAATCTCAAATCAAACCCAACATTTTACTTCAACAAATTTTGTACAATCCCACTAAAATTTCAATTGGGTATTAAAATCTCAAATCCCACCAAAAATCCCAACCCATCGAATACAAATTTTTGAATCAAACCCCAGATATCAAATTGAAAGAAGCACAAGAAAACCCAAATACATGACAGTGTTAAATCAAAGGAGAAGAGCAGAGCAGGGAACCTGAGACGCCATCTTCGGCTATATGGTTTTCTGAGAAGCAACAGAGAATTGAGAGATTTGTTGATGGAGAATGTATGATAAAATCGATTTGGTGTTGTTTTTATAATGGGGAAAAACGATTCAACGAATCATATTGTTTTTGGCGGTGGGTCGGGTTGGGTTGGGTTAGTGGAGTCAGGATCAGGTAGGGTTGAGTGGTTGACCCGCATTTTGGGGTTGGATTTATCACCCATGACATAACGTAACGTAAAAGAAATATTTATTGTTATTTCGTTTTCAGTAAACTTTTTCTTTCACTTATATTATCTATTGTATTGGTCCTATTGGATCAAACAATTATAAATAACTGTTTTTGCTTTTTGAAACAAATATCTGTTCTTATACTTTACAACTAGTCTTACCATTTTTAAATAAAATAAACAGTGTTAAGTCTATAAAATGAGAGTTTGTTATTGTATAGAGTTGGTTACTGCATGTTTAGAAAATAATTTATCATCTTTAGAAATAATAATAGTAACAATATTTTCTGGACTTCTGCAAATTATAATATCTAGTAGTATGTCGTGATTATTTGGGTTAATCATAATAAATTGAGAATCTTTATGTTGTAATTTCGAGGCAATAAAATTCTTATGTCACACTACTATGTACCCTCCGGCCAATCTCAATAAACATTTAAGGGTTTAACTGTTGATTATAATAAAAATTTAAGGGTTTATAAACTTAAACACAGCTTTTGGCACTCCACAAGATTCATTTCGTCTATTTTTCTATTAATTTTAATCAAGTGCCAAGCACGTGACTCCTATTTGATCAAGAATAAAAATAGCAACTCACTTTCTCTTTATTCCCTCAACATAATGCACATGACTAAAATTGACTATGTCATTAATTTGATTTTAAGGTTGCCTTTGAATTCACTTATCAAAGTCATCCAATTATAAATAAAAAAATGTGTCCCATTGTGGATATCCCCATTGTCTCTGTCAGCGTTCGAACACTAAGCACTAAACACTACATTGCAGTTTAAGGGAATTTTCCTTTTGGGTTGTGCGCTCATATATGGGATTGGAAAGGCCAAAAGTTATACGAACCTTTGGTTGGTGCATATCGTACAACTTTCGATCTCAATAGAAAGAAGAAACAGTACAAGCTTTTGGAATGTACTATGTACTGCAACTTCTTTTGTTTTTTTTTTGGCCATGAAGTACTGCAACTTCTTAACGTACGCTCTGTTCAAGCTGTACTACATGTTGAAGCTTGGAAGGTTTCTGAACCTAATTAAACACACTACTTGTTGGTACACCAACAGATATATCATATATCCTTTTGCTAGGTCAAGTAATTGGCTCCTCACCAGAAGTTGTTCAATAGGTTCCACTAACAATTTTTTCTCAAAACAGCAAATCTTTCAAGTGAAGAGTGTATACAAATATTCTTTTTACAGTCACTTATCACTTGAAAGTCGTATAATTAGTTATTGTGAAAGAGACGTTATATACGCCAACTATATATATGTACATTTCTCCTCTCAAAATTTAAAAGAAACAAAAAATTGAAGTCAACATATATGAAAGCTTCAGACCTAATCACATAGTGCCATGGATAGAGCCACGTGGGGACCAAAGGGGACACGTGTCCCTGCTCCATTTTTTTGAGTAAAAAATATTAAGTATTTAGGGTCTGTTTGACACTGTTTTTAGAATTTTCAAAAACACTTTTAGATTAGTAGAAGAGCTTTTAGTAGCGTTTGAAAAAAATAAATAAAAGTATTTTTTGGTTATAAAAGTACTTTTGGGTTATAAAATTGATTTTAAGGGATTTTTTGAGAAGTACCTGACATGTACTTTTTCAATAAGCACTTCCAAGTTTTTTTTGCATGAACCACTTTTAGAATTTATAAAAATATATTTGTGCTTTTTAGCAGAAGCGATTCTAATAAAAGCTCTACTAAGTAAAAGTACTTATAAGAAACAATGTCAAACAGGCTCTTAGTTTAACTATTTTACTAAAATGGCCCCAATTAAATAATCTATTTCATCAATTTTCAATCTCATTCCGATGTGTTTCCCAATTCCCTTCATTCATGTGTCATACATCTATCCATAGCTCTGTCCATACCATCATCAGCATGCTCTCCAAGCCTCTTTCAATCCAAGACTCTTTCAATACAAGCCATGGCTAGTAAGTAATTTAAGTGATTTCTCTCTTATTTTTTCATCTTTTTCTCTTTCTATTGTTGTACGTAGATGGAGTTCTCTAATTTCTTGTTCTTATACCTTTGAAGTTGTTTGTTTCTTTACAAATCAACCGATGGAAAAGAAATATAAACAATTAGTGAAAAAAGAAAAAAGGAAAAAAAAAAAAAAGGGTGCCCCCATCATGGTTACATTTTTCTAGCCCTGTGGGGAGTGCTCTAAAAGTAATCAGTTAGCAATTTAATACGAAACTAACTATGCTTTTGGGTCCACCACATAACTAATCTCATAATTCGAACCATCAATTATTTAGGCCATATTTCAAAGATCATCATTGCAAAAAATCAACTAAATCGAAAAATTATCTAATTGAGATCAACTAAATAGACGATTAGTATTTTCGATAAAAACATATAAATAGTTGTTATTATAATCAAATAGCTAAATGACTTCTAATTTTAGAGATTTTTTACTGGATTGATCTTTGAAATAGGGCCTAAAAAATAGACGGTTCGGATTTTGAGATTACATTGTGCAGTAGGCTCAACATGGTGGTTAGCTTTGTATTAACTTACTAACCAATTAGTTTTAGATCATTCTTATATATATATATATATTAGTCGGCTCTTTCTATTGCGCAAACACCAATATTTTGGCAAGCGTAATCAGTTTAAAAGATAACGGAAACTCTTTCAATTGCACAAACACCGATATTTTGGCAATTAAGCGTACGTAATCAATTTAATAGATAACGGAAAGTAAATTTGAAAAAATTAATTAAGAAGAGAAATGCAGCAATTAATTAAGAAGAGAGAGGCGGCAAACCAATTCTCATAGACGGAAAAGTAAATTTGGGAAATAGATAACCGATTATTGGATTTAAGCCGAAACGATCTCAGCGCGCCATTCGAATCAGGAGATAATTCAAAATCCGTTATGTTTTATTATATACATATGCCCCTTCTTCAGGTGTGAGATCTCACATTTAAGCTTATTTGTGCAATCTCTTATGGGACCCACTCAACATTGTATTTCGATAATCGGAACTGTTTAATTTTTTGGTCTCCATTGAAGGATCGTGCTTGCAAAAAATTAGATTCATCGGAAATCATTTGACCGTTGATTAAATGATCACTATTTCAAGTGTTTTATCGAAAATATTTTTTTCGTCTATTTATTTGATCTAACTTTGATAGCTTAATGGTTTTCGATTTGCTTAATTTTTTGCAAGGATGATATTTAAATATAAACTTAAAAATAGACAGTTCAGATCATTGAAATACAATGTGAAGTGGGCCCCATATTGAGATCCCATAAATATGAAATGGCTTTTTTATCCAAATACCACCTAAACTACAGGGGGTGTGCTCTTATACCACCCAAATTTTTTTTCTTGTCAATTTACCACCTGAAATTATCAATATGTGCTAATTTACCATCTAACATCCATTTTTCTGTTAAATCATCAAAAAATTTCCCAAACTTCCCATTTTGTCCTTGAATACAATAAAAAAATAATATTATTTTTAATTTTTTTTAAATATAATTATAAAATATAAACTAAAAAATAGAAAATGGAAATACCCTTTTTTTTAGGGGGTTTACTTAGATTTTTTTTTAATATTTAAAATGCTTTTATCATATAAATTGACGAAAATACCCTTGAAATAAACAGAAAATTTAACTAAAGTGACGGTAGGTGGTAGANGTAGCTTTATCAAGTTGGTGGTGGTTTGTGATTCTTTAGTTTGATTTTTTGTGAGAATAAAATTATTGGACGCTAGACTTTTGAGTTGGATTTATCACGCATATATTTATATATTTATTGCATAAAATGCTTGCCATGGAAATAAAAGTAATTTTCTAGGAACAAAGTGCTAACAGAATGGCAACATTGGGGAAAAAACCAAAAGAAAAGAAAAGAAGAAGGTGGGTGACCATCCATATCAAGTTAGCAGATGCTCGATTGGCCAATCTGTGTTTGGATTCTGGATCAGTTTTTATTATAATGAAGAGCTAGATTTGTACAGGAAAGAAAAAAGGATCTATCGTACGTTCTCAATCTTTTTTTTTCATTTGTTTTATGTCCATTCAAACAAGAGGCTGTTATAATCCACTTTATATAATTTTTTCTATTCTGTCTCAACTTAAATTGCTTTGCTCATATTCCTTAAATCTTACTTCAAATCTCGTTCTGAGCAAAACAAGAAGACAAAAAAGAAAAATTAATTACATCATTGACTAAAAGAATTATGTAAAAGTTTGGGAGAAATTAATGAGTATGTTCCTAATACTGTGTTGCATGCTGATGTGGTGTGACCAATTTCCATAAAATGTATACACTTCCCATTACATATGTTTTTAACTTACCATTAATGTCACCATCTTAATGTCAACAGACAACATTATTTAGAGTTTAAGTCCTTATTATCTTTTTTTTTTTATTTTTTTTTTTTATGGGAAGTTTCTCAACTCTCATTACAGCTCTTGACCTAAAGAAACACTTTCCTCGTGTAGGATGGTTAACAACCAAGACTCCAGGAGGGAAAATTATCCCTCCATAAAGAACTGCCTTATAATTCCTTATTATCTTATTCCACTTTGAAAGCGTTACTTATTATTTCATTAAGAATCTCCTAATTTTCTTAATCAAATCTTCTGGAAGATTTAGGTGTTAATCCTCTGAATTTGGTTGAATCTATTTGATATATTATATATCATCCCAGATACCGGCAATTTAATCCAAATGAAGAAAGTTTCTAAACGCCTTAAGACAAAATTTCCAAGACTATATATACAGAGTTACTGATGCAGCAGAGAAAAGTTGTTTTTTAGTTTTTTTATTTCTCGTTTTTTTATTGCTTTAAAAAATCATGCATACTTACTGGCATTTTCTTTCAAATGAATACAGTTGCCAAAGGCGTCCTTGTTTAATAGAGGACAAAATTTCAAAAACTATACAAGAGACACTGCTGATGCATCATGAAAGTTGTTTTTATCATAATTTAGTGGTTCGGATAAGGGTGTGAAGAAAAAACAAACAAAAGAAAGGAGGGCCAATGAATAAATTAAACTAAAACCCAAAATCATATACGAATTTCGGGTTAAAGTACGTTAAATTTAGTTTTACTGGTAAGTTGAGTCTCCGGCCCCTTCATTAAAAAAAAAAAAAAGTTGATTAATTCTTACTAATAGACAACTAACCATAAATACAGCCAAAAATATCCTTAAGTTAAATGACACAATTTGTTCCTTAAGCGTGTGTCCGTCAATGCAAATTAGAGAGCCGAGCATGAAAATGGTAACTGTTATACAATTACTAATTAAATAACGATAATTATTACATAGTTACTATTTCAAAAAAATATATAATTGTTATTGACTTATATGTAATTTACAAAAAAAAAAAAAAAAAAAAAAAAAAAAAATTGGTGATGTCAGCAGCATGTTAGCATAGTGGCAAGATTCGTAAATCTCTTTTTATTTTTGTCTGGTTGTTAATTCATATTGTTTTTTTAATTTTATTTTGGTCCATAGTGACTATCATGATATTTAAAAAAAATTCATTAACTAATTTATAATATTAAAAATATTTATTGATTTTTTTTTTGTAATTGGCCCTAGAATATATATACTACTGATTAATTTTATATAAAAATGTGGTATATCTAGCACTACTGGTGATTATAATACCAACTGATCGACATGATGATGTAGTGTTACCGATTCATTTATAAGATCATTTATAACATGTGTGCGATCTCTCCAATTCCACATACCAAGCCATCAAAGTTAAAATCACAAAAGCCAAGGAAATCCTAACATAAGGACCCAACGCGAGAGCATATTTGGTACCAGTTTTTGGTAGCAGGCTTTGATCAAACCCATTGATCTTGCAGGATGGTAGCAGGTTTTGATCAAAGCCATTGATCTTGGAGGAGAGAGAGAGAGAGAGAGTAGAGAGAGAAAGCTAACATCAAAGGCTTTGATCAAAGCGTGGTACCAAAAACAGGGTACCAAATCTGATCTCAGCCCAACACAACCAAACTACTATCAAGGCCCATAAGACACAAAAGGGGCCCAAAAATGAAAGCAACAAGATCGATACTAGAATGATATCAATACTAATTTCAACCAGTTTTTTGTTAAAACTTGAATTGAGTAACAAAGAACTTGAAATTTTTTGCATGAAATAAAATCAATACTAGAATGAGAATCTTAGCAGAACTAAAAAACAACTTAACTGAGAAAGACTTAGAACTTGCAGCACATGTTGTGTTGTTGTATGATTAGATTAGATCAGATCTCTGAAATAATTAATATCCTGATTTTCTTGAGATAGTCGCATTATAATTATCAAAACGAATCCTTACATAAATATTGCTTTATCAAGTCATACTCTTTAGATACTTCTATGCTTGATTATCTTCAAAATCCAGCCTAATTGCTATCTTAATTGATTCACTAGAAGTTATAGAAGTTTTTCAAATCTTCATCTACCGGTCTAATATTAGTAAGAGTAATATTCTCTTATCAGACGATCAATAACATAACAATAATAATATACATTATTTGAACGATGAGTTCATACAATATAACATTATTATGTTACCAAATTATATGATAAAAAAACATTTTTTATTTATGATATTTAAATATTGTTGCATAATATTATATGCACATGATATAGTTCAATGGCTTGTAGCTAGAGAATAAATGGTGCCCACAAATGGTAATAGGACCACGAATTCAGTCATCTTTCATCTTTAACATTCTCTATTCAAACCACCACAGAAGAAAATTAATAAAAAGGAAGAGAACAGATTCCCCTTGTTATCCATCTAAGCGTGAGCATCCAAAATTCACTTTTCCAATTGAGAATATATTGATCCATCTCATGCATGGATTAATCTTTGAAAGTGCATGTATCATCCAATCATATAAAATGGTGATTCTGATTTGATCAATGAGAATAATATTGATGACAGATCGAAACGCATATCTGGGGCATATTGAATGGCCAGCTTATATTCATTGGCCAAGTTTCGCAACAATATTATTAATAATGGCATCCAAAACTACAACCTTCCAATTTGACCAAGTTGGGCAATCACAACTAGCTTACTCTTTGAAAGCTATTTATTCCTGAATAATACTTCTAAGTGGGCTAAGTTGCGCAATTAAGCATGATATATTCACTCTTTTATAAAAAGTTATTTGTTTTCGTATATTAATAATTCTAACAATAATGTTAAACTCATCAAATTAATTTATTAATTAATATCTTACTTGTTAAAAGTAAATAAAATTAAAAATGATTGAGATATAATGTACGTCACATTATTTGGTGAGCAAACTTGATTTAACAGTACACACGAACTCTACTTCGATCTAAATAGCTGAAAATTACATGTTATACCTAGTTCAAGGCCCTTCCCACTTGCCATTACTCGTAAGCCTTAAGATGATAGTAGGTAGATATATGAGACAAATTTACTGACCTGAAAGCTTTGGAGACCAGCTAACACACAAGACGTACTATTCTTTGAGAGCTTTAATATTGAATTCAATTATTTGGACCACATTTATTAATTGGCAAAAGAAAATAATGAATAAATTCCATGCAAAGATAAAAAGATGAGATTTTAAGTGCAGAATATATGACGCAAGCAAGTGGGATAGCTTCCTCTCCTTATAAGGGTCTACTCTGGTGGTTCCCCAAAACAACATTAAGCTAGTCATCAAATAATTGCATAGAGAGAACTTGAAGAGAAGGGAGAGCAAGCTAGAGACATGTCAAGATCACCAAATCAGTTCACACTGCAGGGATCTGAAGCAGCGCCGCCCCGTCTTGTTCGGAGGCCGAGTTTCGGGAAAAGGTTGGAAACCATCGAAGAGGAGAGCGAGCAGGGAAGTCATAGGAAACAATCTGCATTTGTTAATTCGAAAAGTAAGGCTGAATTTCCCAAACAAAGTCCTGCTGTGGTGGCTCGTTGATCAACAACTATATGCTAATTATGCATCAAAGTATTAACTACTTTACGTACTACTCTTTCAATTAGAAGTGTTATTGTCGAAGTTATTAAAATTGTTGTTTCCAGAACACTACATGGATATGTAGTGGTTGTACCATATGTATGTATGGAGTGTATATTGCTCTGGACACAACAATTTTTTAGCTCTGAAAATAATATGTAATACCAAAGTAAGTACGTATATAGTACTCTTTTGTTTTTTTTTTTTGGACTAACGTAGTACTCAAATCTACATTACATAATGGAGGAATAAAAAACCTTTCCCTTATTCGGACACTTGTCATCATCATATATGATCTTGATCACGACCACGATCATGATCAACATCTTAGTTCTTAAATAAGATAGACTATATACATGATCATGTTCGATGTAAACCCAATGATATACATGGCGTAACATCAACAAGTATTTATAGCCAACTTTTGAAGTTCTTCTCAAATATTCCTGCTCCATAAGTAGAAATTAAAATCTGAAAAAGGAGGGGAATTTTCATCACAGCAAATAAGGTGACTGGAATACAAGAAAGCAAAACAATTGGAATGACAGTCCACGGTTTCTCTTGAAGCATAAGGAGGAGGGCAGAACAGAAGGCTAACATCATGGTCAAAATCGAGAAAAAGAGGGTGAAAAGCCCTATTACCATCTTTGTGGGCAAGTATTTGAGAAAATCATCCTCTGCATAGCGGGATGTGAGGATTTCCAAAAACATCAACGATGAAGTTGTGGCAGAAAATAGCGATATAGCATCTGAAATGATAAATGTTATAAATAACTTTTCATTTAAGAAAATGGGTAAGCCGGTATCTCCTCTGTATCCTCCAGGAATTGTAAATGCTGTAGCGAACATAAGGGTAACAATTAGCGCACCGACAACTGTAAAAGAAGTTGCTGTCTCTTTCATCCACTTTTCTCCCTCCTTTAACAATTTCTTGTGATTCTCAGTAAATAGATCACGTGGTGTCATATAATCAGTCCAATTCATAAGTTCAGCAGCCTTGGGAGCTACAACAACCTCCACCTCCTGCATTTGTATTGAATAAAAACTAAGAAATGTGACCAGAATGTAATTAACTTAATTTATTCTTCTTTCCAACAAGTTTTGAGAGGCCACATGCACCCAAAGTCCCAAACCATGATAACTACAACGAGGTTGGTGACCGAAAAGTAATTAAAACACACACATATACACACGTATATAAATATATATAGAGATTTTCTAGATCTTTAGAGAGGAATCCGTAAATTTCAAAATTTGAGGACGTTGACATAGTGCTGACATAAGGTAAATAGTGTATCGACACAAATGATGTGCTGCAGCAAGTTTTGGAATTTCATGTCAACACACTGTCTATCCTATGTTGTGGAAATCCTCTCTAGAGAAGGACTATATATATAAAGCTAACTGGTTAGAAAATTAATATAAAGTTAATTACCTTTCTGGGCTACCATATGAGTAATTTCGATCATAATTTGAACCATCTATTTTTCAGGCCCACTTAGAAGGTTATAATTGCAAAAAATCAACCAAATCAGAAACCATTTAGTCATCTAATTGTGATCAAATTAATAGCTAGATAGACAAACGCTATGTTTCGATAAAAAACATATAAATGGTTGTTATATTTATCAAATGGGTAAAAGACTTTTGATTTAGAAGATTTTTTACAAAGATATTTTTGAACTGAGGCCTAAAAAGTGAATGGTTCGAATTATAAGATTACATCATGTGGTGGACCCAAAAGGTGGTTAGCTTCGTATTAATTTACTAACTAGTTAATTTTAGAGCATTTTTGTGTATATATATATTTTGTTTTGTTGAGATTTCCTTATTTACTTATTTTCCTTCTATTTTTTTACTTATGTACTTTATAAAATATGTATGCATTTTTGTATATATATATATTTTTTTTTTTGTTGAGATTTCCTTATTTAATTATTTTCCTTCTATTTTTACTTATGTACTTTATAAAATATGTATAATGTTTTTGACATTTTAAACTACGTACTGTCAATTTGGTTAATGGCTATTTGGTTTAGTGGCACCTAATTAATTTCTTTTTTGTGGAATAAGGACTTGAGATCAAATCTTATGGACGACAGTTGTTGATTAATTGAAAAAAAATAGATTAAATGTGTTTGAGTACTTGCAAAAATAGAAACACAATGAGGCCTTCAATTTCATACCAAGAAAACAAAAAACTATTGTGAATTGGTTTTAGGTTAGATGCTACATAATCTCAATCTAAACCATTTGTTAACAAAATTTTGCATAAAATCAACCCCATCAAATTAGATATGCACACCAAAACAAGTTGTTGATACCCATATTGATCGAGTAAAATTACTCGTCATACATAGAAATGGAAACGAAGAGGCTTGAGTGATTTTAGGATCATTATTTACCTATACATGAGCTAAGAAAAATGCCCAAGAGACTAGAAACGCGTCTATAAGCCCGAAAAATCTAGCAGATGGGGCAAGACCCAAACATGGGCTCGTGACCTAAAAGACCAAGGCCCAATGGCAGGCTCTGCAACCAGTGGGCCAAGGCCTGTGAGGCTTGGTGTCCTAGAGAAGCAAGGCTAAGCTAACCTCGACTTAAACATGGGTGGTAGTCTAAGATGGACCATAAGTCGACACTCATGGGTGCGAGCGCTTGATATCATAGAGGTGCGAGGCCTGAGCAGGCCTCGGTGCAATGAACGTGTAAGGCTAATGATTGTTTAGCCTCGGCACTAATGGAAGGCCCGAGCCTAATGGTCTAAGCTTTGGGCTTCATTGTAGGTGAGTCTCAGAGGCGCACACCTGAGGGACTCCTTGGGGATGGGGCGCTCTGGAGATGACCTGTTATCAGTGTCGGCCCAAGATTGCACTTTGAGACCTATGGAGTCCCATGTGATGAGATTCGTAAGCAACTAGGGTGGAGTGGTTGGGCTTCTTGACTAGAAGGCCTAGCTTGTGCGAGAGTTAACCTAGGATGAGGCGTGTTCTACTTGAACAAGGAGTCATGGCCTATCCTCAGCTAAGACTTAGGCGGCAAGTAGTTAGAGACCCTAATTGGATAAGGACTAGGAGACTCTCGATCATAATCACTATAAATAGGGCACGCTAGCCCTCAAGTAAGACATGCAACCCTAGCTCTCTAGAATTAATACTCTAAAAAAAGGTGTGATTATTGACTTGAACATTGGAGAGTCCTTGGCCGGTACCACACCGGTGCCCCTTTACACTTAATGTTCTCAGTTTTAGTGTGTAGGGTAAAAGGAAAATGACATGGTGATCGATGAAGGCCTTGACATGGAGGTCAGAGGCTAGGTTGACTGCTTGACGAATTTTGGGCATCAACACAAGCCTAAAGTAACCCGAAGTTAAGAGCACTAATTGTTATAGATTAACATGAGTGTATATGCTATACCACCAAGTCATCTTTTCATGCAGTTTTCTTTTTACAAGGGAATCACAAGTAGACATGTGTTGATTTATAAGAAAGCAATTGTCATGAATTAAGAGAATCAAAAGGAAAAAAAAAAAATCAATGTACACGTTAACTAGGGATTAGCTCGTAAGGAGAAATTGCTCTTTATATGGAAGGAGCCTAGTATTATGCGCTTCATAAAAAGTAATTTAGAAATATATAAAGTGAGAGATTCTAACCTTGAACCATTGTAGTTCTCTCTGCATTTGCAAAGCTGCACCTGGAATACGATTAAGTTGTGCAAATGGGGACAACAATGCTGCCATATGTAACATATTATTGTTAGACGTATCTGTAAGAGCTTTAATCGAATTTTTTATATCAAGCCCATGTATAAGGTTATAAACTTTTTCTTGACGACATTCAATGGCGTAGTGAAATATGCTCCTTCCCTTTTCATTAGAGATCTTCACAAGTTCTCGGTTTGCTTTACATGTACGAATAATAAATTCAGGAATCCCTTGTTCGACAGCTCGAAAAACAGCTGCATGTACAAATCCATCTTCCATTTCTTTACTATTTAAATGTTGTATCTCTTCACACATGCGATCTAGAAATTCACTGGATCGGACATGAATCAATTTCATTTCATATAGGTGCTTGATTCCTAATTGACATTGAAAACAATATTAAATTCACTATAAGAGAATCCGTAAAATCTAACACAAATGGCAAAAGAATAAAAAAAAATTCAATAATACAGATGTACCATACCCAAAAGCTTATGGAGATTCCGAGCAAGCACTTGCAATAAACATACAACTGCAATTGAAATCCAAAAATAGTGTCAAAATTTTTCGACAATATGCATGTTAGTTACTAGATGAAATATACAAGCTAATGTACGTACTTTACCTGCAAATATGTGGTATGTTGTATTACTAGATTGCCTTTTTTTTTTTTTTTTTTTTTTAAAATATGTTATCATATTGTGAATCTACTACCACACATTCAAATAAGAGTCCCCTTAATCAGTGGAACATCATGATAATATAACATCTCAGATTTTATCACAAGAGAACATTCCACACAAAAACACATACATACACGTACAATGTAAGTTTTTTTTTTTTTTTTTTAAATTTATTTCACAAGTGGTTCAATCGACACTCGATTAGGGGTTTATTGTAAAGCTCCTGAATTTTGGGCAGACAGCTAAACCCTAAATCCTCATCCCTACGTACACAATGATTATAGCTAGTAATAAATTAACCATTGACCAAAATCAAAATTTTGTATTGTCAAACCTAAAATTCTTCTTAGTATTAATCATCCTTTCTTCTTATATAGTTACTATAGGTATGAAGAGCTACAACACGTTTTGTTCTCTAGATTAATCCTTTCATATATTAAGCACTCATTATGCTCTATATGTGGATCTATATATATATATATATACATATATATATATTTATTGTTATCACTAGTAGCTCATATGTGGATAAGTGGATTGTAAAGCTCTTTAGTCAACAACTCAACATCATGTTTCCTCTCAAAGACCTGGGCCGGGTTCCTGACTCCACTATTAGACTTGCAACCAATATATTGACATATATAGTCCTCTCTCAAGTCAAATATACGTATGACTTGTTGTCCAAGAAATATACTGCGAGATCTATTAATAGTACTAAGCTTGAACAATTTTTTAATGAATTAAGCATGTACTACTAAAAGTTAAATTTTCTAATCTAAAATCAATTAGCAATAGGTGAAAGGTTCATGACATTATATTTCTAATTTGGGGTATCTTTCAACAATACTAAATTACTAATGCATGCAGTACGTTGATCGAGTGACTCGAGTCTAGTTCAATTATATATTACCCACTTGTCACTCTAGCTTCAATACTTAACTTGGACAAGATTTAATATAGGAAAAATTACATTTTAGTTCTTCTAACATTTCTTATTTGAAAAAAACATTATGACTTTTTTTTTTTTTTCTAAATAAAGCCCTTATTTTTTCTAAATAAAGTCATTTGATCATTGTCTTGTCAAAGAAATATGTTATTATTATTATTTATTTTTTGAAGGTATAGGGTACGAGTTAACCTCATACCTTCCTTTTATTTTTTGAGGGTATAGGGTACGTGTTAACTTCATATCTTCCTAAGGTATAGAATGAGGTTTCTGCCCAAAATCTCAGAGTTAAAACCTAAGATAAATCCGACAAACCAGGGCTTGACAAAGAAGTAAAAATGCACAGTCGAACAATTGTAAATGGCCGCCGACCGCTCGGCACCTGGTATGTGTGAAAAAAATAGAAATAATGGATCAATATTATGTAACATGAAATGGTTACAATATTATTGGACTTTAGTTAGAATTTTATAAGTAATAAGGCTGTATTCAGTATATTATAAAACTAAAAGACCTAAATGGAAGTCTCCCTTTAATATATCTAATAGGGATTAATGCCATTTTGTTCCCCAGACTATTATACTTGTATCAGTTTGCTCCTCAGACTTCTAATTTGGAAGATTAAGGACCCTGACTTTTTCAATTTTTCCAATTGAGGTTTTTTCGTCAATTTACACATTTTTCATCCTAAATGTTGGGATGATCAACCAAAATTTACTAAGAAATGAAGGAGGGAAAAATGATGCATGAGGATAAAATTGTAAGATCTAAATGGAAGAGACCATTTTGTCCTCAAAGATTTGGATGAAAAATGTGTAAATTGTCGGAAGAACCTTAATTGGCAAAATTGAAAAAGGCAGGGTCCTTAATTTTCCAAATTAAAAGTCTAGGGAGCAAACTAAAACAAGTGTAATAGTCTGGGGAGCAAAATAGTATTAATCCCTATCTAATATTGCTTTGGAAGTTATGATGTATGTCAACTTTGTTTGGTTTCAGAGAAAGAGAAAACGAGAGAGAAAATGAAAGAAAGAGAAAATAGTTTTGATGATTCTTGATGTGATTAACCGAATAACAGAGAGAGTGAGTAGCTAAGCTTATATAGCTAAAGCTGTATTACAACCGCACAACAAACAAGCTCACCAGCCTTAACTAACAGAGCTGTCCTAACAAACTAATATGATTGACAAGTGGCAGCATCATAGCTTATAAGACTAAGATATATTAACTAATTAAGCATGCAGACTAAGCATGTTGACTCAGCATAGATTGATTGTTAACAAACTTATGCATTCTCCTCGAACCAACCACTCTGAAACTACGCATTCTAATTAAGCTACATAAAATGAACTCTCTGCCATCGCATTTTCATCTATAAGGGTTCCATGCACACCTCTTTTAGAAGCCTATTGTGGTGCTAATTGGGCTGGTTGCCCATTTAATTAATAGAAGAGCTATATCTGGTTCCTTTGTTTTTCTAACGACCTGATACTATTCCTTGGTGGACCAAAAAGCAAAGTACAGTAACTGTTATTAACAGAAGTTCAATATCGATCATTAGCACAGACAATATATGAACATACCTGGCTTTGCTCATTGCTCAAGGATCGATCTTCAATTCTATCATTCTAGGCTAATCGATCTCCTTTTATCGATCACTAACTGTATGGCATTGTTATCTAATCCTATCTTCCAGGCTATAGCCAAGCATGCGGAGGTTGATTATTATTTTGGGAAAGAATTTCACATCAGAAAGTCAAGTTCTTACATAGTGATTTATAAAGTATTGAGTCTCTTCATCCATTGTTAATAGGTTTTGAGTTAGATGTTTTAATTTTCTTCATGGTATTAGAATTAGCAATACATCCACATATTGGGTGTTGGCTTAAGTGATTATGCAGAACGGTTGGTGGAAAAATTTATGTAACAATTTGATCGTTGCAAATACAAGAAATTCGGAAAATGATTTCTACTAGTCGGAGGGTTTGGCTCTGAAAGTGGCACTATTGCATATTGATTCAGAGGGAATCGCGAGATGAGTCAAACTCATCGCTTTGCCATAATGTAAGAGCTTTTTCGGCCTTCCGAGGTTGTTTAGGGCCTCAAATCTGCGTTTTAAACTTTCAGACATTTTATTTATTTTTATTTATATTTTATTTGGGTTTGTAATTACTTGTGGACCTTAATTATAAGGTTGTTTTATCCTTAAGATTTCTTAACCGTACTTAAGCAATTTCAAAATTGCTAAACGATTATGATTCATAATTTATCAACTTAACTATTGGGGTTTTTTCTAATTTTCTCGTGGATTCCAAAGTTCTTGTTCTAATTTTAGGTTTACACTTGTAAACCTTAGTCGATTATACTGCATCAAGTGATGTCACATGTGAGGGAACTTTGTATAGTGATTTATAAGGTGTGTTTTGTAATGAATGCTATATTTAATCCCAACTTACAATCAATGAATAAATATAGATCTACTAACAAATATACTTTGCTCTAAAACCTTTGGTGTGGCTTAAACTATTTACTAACGGAAGTTTATGTAACTAAAGCATTTTTAATGCCAATAACTGTCACTTAAACTTGTAAGTAGCTAGTCATGGCACTGTTCACAAATAATACATTTAGTGACAAATTCTATATATACTGTAGTAGCAAACTTTGTTGCGACTAACTAATGATCTAACTTTTTAGTGTAATTTAGAGACCTATTACTAACAGAGTCATGGAGGACCACTACATATATGAGAAATTTTATTCAATAGCCCTTTTAAATACCCCTAAACACCCTTTTATATACTAAAATATCGCCACAATCCAGCATGTGTCGACCAAAAATTCGACAAGTTGCTGTAGCAGCCAAACCCTCCTCCACCTTCTTCCTACAGTAGCCATGGAGAGCGACCTCCCTCACCAGCCAATGATTCATCATCTTCTCTCTCTATCTTTCTCTCATTCTCTCCCAACCCAAATCTTAAAAAAAAAAAAAAAAAATTTGAAAACTTAGATCTGGTGGAATATGCTATAGCACGATCTGGTCGAATTTGTGGTCGCCACATGGCCATATGGCGACCAAAAATTCGACCATGTGGCGACCACAAATTCTACCAGATTTGAAAAGTTTTTGGGTTTTGATGGGTCTAATCACTCAAAGAATCAACCATTTTTTGGGTTTTTTTGTGGGTTTTACTGGGCGACGTGAGTTTATTTTATTGGATTTTTTTGGGTTTGCTGCAGCGGCGGAGGATGGGGTGGCGAGGGGTGTGCCAACAAGGAGGCAATGGTTGGCTGGGAAAGAGAGAGAAAAAAAAAAGGTTGTATATGGAGGGTATTATGGGTATTTCACAGTCAAAAGGGTCATAAAAGTTAATTTTGGGGCTAGGGGGTCAAAAAAGTTTAAGAGATATTTAAATGAGATATTGAATAAAATTTCTCTATATATATTGGAGCTTGGTAATCTGCGTGTAAGGCCCAACGGCCACACGTGTTCCTACGTCACTCAATACATGCAATTTGTCCATGTATTAGGCTCAAAATCTCGCTACACGTGCGGAAGCGTGTTGAGAGTAAAGTAGATTAATATCCAACATTGGAAAACTAAAACTTAACATATGTGCTTATAGGATTTTGGATCTCTCCACCCATTGTCAGTTTTGGGTTGGATTCTCAAATTCTATCAAGAACATGCATTTTGACAAAAAAAAAAAATGGTACTACTTCACGTTGCTTGAGTTAATTTTCATAGACATATTAGTTCTAATCTAAGATTAGTTGTTTTGTTTTCAACTACTCTTAATGAAAAAAAATAACATACAAACGTATCACTGGAAAGAAAAAGGGGATATTAATTAAAAACATGATTTCAAATGTTACTAAACAGATCAACCAGATCAGTATGACTACTGAGATGCGCGCAACATACCTGAGCAAGGAGGAGCAAGTTGTAGTTGTATACCTACGAAGAAAGAATGCAAGCTGAGTTAACATTTTGGATTTCTTTTTTAATTAAGATCAAATTTTGATAAATTATTATTATTATTTTACGTTGATGCCACAAACCTAATTGAATTATATATTTTTGTTTAATTACCTTGGTCATTTTCTGAATGTGGAACATTTACAGAACTATCATTGACGTCATGAATTACAGGAGTAGGTCGTATGTGTATACCTATGAAGAAAGGAACAAAACCCAAATCAATATTTGAACTATTCGTCATCATCACTATTAAAACAACACAATTAAATTTAAATAAAATAAAATATATAGCTAGTGAAGCAAAAAGATATGAAAAAATTTATATTTACCATGGGGATATCTTCTTTATATATATATATATAGATATTCCTTTTTGTTTGTTTTTCTTTTCTCTCTAAGCGGAAATCTTCACACTTTATTACATGCTCCATTCAAAATATATTAGTATGTGTTAGGAGTTTTGTGGATCATATCAAATAGATTTATTCCACGTTGATGTATCCTTAGGTATATGTATATAAAGAGGGATACTTTCCTCGTTAAATTCAATGATAATATCAGTACAATGTGGGGTCGAAAGATATGGCCCCAACAAGAGGCCGGTAACAAAGTTGATGGATCGGTTAGGATACATGGCATGTGATGATTCGAGTTGGAGCATATATAGAGATGATCAAATGACGTTTGAGATAAAAATTTTGGAGCATTAGGTGGAGCAGACTTAAGAAAATAATTATGATTGGATTCGAGGTAGAGTTGTAAGGATCAGTGAATTAATGCTCACGCTGGTGTTGAACATGACAACTGCTAACAAATTGGATGATCGCGTGCTTAGAGACATTGGACAACTAGGTTTGGTTGACAGCTCAAGGTTAGGGTTAGAGAGGAGGTTGTCAAGAATTGTGAATTGATTCAAGGTGGAGGCTATATATTAAAGACCCAAAGATTAATTATGAAGATCAAATACAATTGTCCATTTTTGCATCATTAATTGTGTCCCAAAAATACGTGCTAGCTATATGTATTGAAAGAATTTAGTTAATAGCATGAGAAGAGAATGTTGTACTACTAACTGTCATAAATCCTCTTTTGCCAGAAGTTGAGTCTCTTTCCACTTCGGAATACGGAAGGCACAGAAGCCAATGCATATATAGGTGATACCTCAAAGAGGTCTTTAGTAATAGCCAAGCGTGGATAACGCTGAATTAAATCCCACGCAATATCTGTATATAGTTTAAATTAAAACACATAAAAATTATGCGACAAAAAATACGAAGTGTTAGTAATAATTGGTTATATTAAAAAGTATACTCACCAAATTTTTTTGCATAAAAACATTGAGAAACAAGTGTAGCACCATTTGGGCCATTCTCTGGCTTTAAATCTTCGAGTGGAGTGGCTTTATAAAGATACCAAGCCAAATCCCAATTGCTATTGCGATAAGCCAAGACAACTGGCAATCTCTTGGAAGCATCGGCAATGCGAACTATATTCTTGTTCTTTGTCACCATGCATTCAACCATTTGAGTGTTTCCTTTATTGGTAGCAATAACAAGGGCTGTTTTACCATCATACCCTTTTATTTCCAAATCTTTCTCTTGCATCATGTCCACCAACTTTATCACTATATCGGTGTGCCCATTATCGGCTGCGGTGTGAAGAGCAGTCTTGCCTAAATATGTAATTCTTGCTCCTTTTGCATCGGGATGTTCGATAAGAAACTTATTTGCAGCATCCCAATCACCATTCTTCACAACGTTGTAGAGAAAATCATACTGACGAAAGTCGTCGGCATTGCTGTCATGTCCTGCCAAGTTTTTGTCATTTCATTACTAAGTGTTTTTTCGACTCCTCATAATCGTTACTCTAGTATGGTTAAATTATGTTTTTGGTCCCTAGCCAATAAAAAAAATTATATTTTTGGTCATGTAGTTTATTAAGCTTATTGTACGTAGTATCAATTGTGTCAATTTTGTTCTTGTAGTTTCTTAATATTTGCAATTCAAGGACACATCCTTAAGCATACAACAAGCAAAATTTATGGTATTTTAAATTTCAAAAATAAAGTTGAATTATTCAAAGTCTTAAAATACCCTCGTGTGCCTCACGTGCTATTTTTGTCAAACAAATTAACAGAATTAAGGGTGTGTCCAATTATAGAAAACTATGCATATATGGTCATTTAATTGACACAATTGAAATTATAGAAATTTAATTGGAACTTGACTTAAACTACATGGACCAACAACGTAATTAGCCTTGTAATACTGAGTTAAATTGAAATTGGTCCACCAATATATTATTTTTCGTTGTGATTCTACTTGAATTTGAAGCACAAACATTGGGAGATAATTAATTGATATATTAAAGAGCGAGAGATACCTTGGTTATTTGGTAGTCCTGGGTTGAACTTTGCGGCCAGATTGTCCCAGGCAATTTTGGCAACACTTTCGTCACGTATCAAAGTAAAAGTTTCAGGCCCGCAGGAAATCTGTATGGCATGCAAAGCCTTGGCATTTTTCTTCTTCCAAGCCACAAATTTAGCTTCACCATGTTCGCGCTTGGGAGGTTCAGCAGTGGCTTCCACAACGTCCCAAAGATCTTCACCTAACAAGTAGGTTTTGACTCGTACGCTCCAGTGATCATAGTTCTTTTGGTTCAGGACTTGAAGAACAATTGCACTAGGGATCACCGTAGCTTCCATGTTCAATCTGTACTTCGATCAATTTAATTATTCAGAAACAAAGTATAACTACTCACACTTTGAGTTGGGGTTATCAAAACAAATTAAGCTGCAGCTTGTATGTAAGGGTTTGGTGGTAACCTGGTCTAGTCAACAATGAGACGATTCAAACTTCTCATGTATAGATTAACAGAAAATAATTAAGAAATCGCAAGTTGTAAATCAGAAATTAAAGAAAGACTTGATATTAAGCAAAGTCAAAAGAAAAAGAAAATCAAAACTTCTCCTAGCTAGCTAATATATACATAAACTAACAATAAATCGAACGTTGTTTCAATTGGAAAATAGAAGGCAGCCATAAAGACCGCAACTGCCATTGTTAATCAGCAATTTAAGAAAGACTTGACATCACTAAGAAAAAAAAAAAAAAAAAAAAACTTGACATGGACTAAGAAGATGCTCATTCGTATTACAGTTGGCCATGTGAACCCTTATGTTGGTTGACCAATACGATTTACTAGAAGTAGCTCTAAACTCGCGCTCAAATCATATATCGGGAAATTTGTTTCGACTACCAAACTTTAAACATTAGTTAAGTAGATTGTTCAAAACACTAATGGGTTAGTAAATAAGTAAATTAATAATGCACTAACCAATCTTTTAGGCTAACCTCAAAATGTGATTCCAACTACCTGATACTATTCCTTGGTGGACCAAAAAGCAAAGTACAGTAACTGTTACTAACAGAAGTTCAATATCGATTATTAGCACAAACAATATATGAACATACCTGGCTTTGCTCATTGCTCAAGTATCATTCTTCAATTCTATCATTCTAAGCTAATCGATCTCCTTTTATCGATCATTAACTGTATGGCATTGTTATCTAATCCTATCTTCCAGGCTATAGCCAATCATGCGGAGGTTGATTATTATTTTGGGAAAGAATTCCACATCAGAAAGTCAAGTACTAGTTCTTACATAGTGATTTATAAAGTATTGAGTCTCTCTATCTATTGCCAATAGGTTTTGAGTTAAATGTTTTAATTTTCTTCATGATATTAGAATTAGCAATATATCCATATATTGGGTGTTGATTTAAGTGAGGCCACATGTGAGGGAACTTTGTATAGTGATTTATAAGGTGTGTTTTGTAATGAATGCTATATTTAATCACAACTTACAATCAATGAATAAATATAGATCTACTAACAAATATAATTTTTTCTAAAACCTTTGGTGTGGCTAAAACTGTTTACTAACGGAAGTTTATGTAACTAAAGCAGTTTTAATGCCAATAACCAGTGCCGGCCTTGAAGGGGGCCGGGGGCACCAAGTGCGACCGCCTAGGGCCCACCTTCAAGGGGGGCCTACAAATTTTTATATTATATATATTTAAAATAAAAACTGTTGAGTTTATTTATAATGTCTTCGCTGCAATTAGGCCCTTCTACTTATTGTGTTAGAGTTGTAGTTATCTAGTTTCTTTATTTGGGCTTAAGCCCCCCTTTGTACAAAAAAAAAAAAAAAAAACTAAGCTCTTCTACAGTATAAAGTTTGGGTTCTGCAACCTATTTTTCCTTGATTATTAGTTGAAAGCCACCTTTTTATTTCTTTTTATTTCCTTAATTTGTGTTTGGTCAACTTGTTTTATTTTTTCTTTGGCTTCTCACGTGAATCACAAGAGAAGCAAGCCAACATCCTTATATGCATGGCAGTGGGTCCTTTTTGAGGTTCAGCGGTGGTTTCACAACGTCCCAATTCAAGATCTTCACCTAACAAGTAGGTTTTTACTCGTAGGCTCCAGTGATCATAGTTCTTTTGGTTCAGGACTTGAAGAACAATTGCACTAGGGATCACTATAGCTTCCATGTTCAATCTGTACTTCGATCAATTTAATTATCCAGAAACGAGTATAACTACTCACACTTTGAGTTCGGATTATCAAAACAAATTAAGCTGCAGCTTGTATGTAAGGGTTTGGTGGTAACCTGGTCTAGTTAACAATGAGACGATTCAAACTTCTCATTTGTACAATATATAAGTTTTGTGGCTTGTATTCCATTTTAATTATTGGGAAATTAACATGGGCTTAACATGATTGGAGTCCTAAATTTTTTATGTCTTTAATTTACTGCAGAATGACGGGGCAATCTGGATAGATGGATGGATGGATTGATGGATGGATGGATGGAATGAGATAGCAAGTAGTTTGCATTTGAATGGTGTAATACATAATTTGACCTATTGTATTTAATTACTCTTTGATAGAACTGAAAGAAAAGAATGTGAACTCTTCCACAAGGAGAGCCTAGCTTGTTGTAAATTTGGGTACTTTGATAAAAATCCATAAAATACAATAATAGAACCATCCTAGCTAATTGTGGTTTCATTAATTTTGTGGAATTTTCTTTAATAAAATCCATAAAGGAGAGCCTTGTTGTAAATTTGAAGCTGCTGCCACTGTTCTATTTTTTTAGTAATGATGAATCGATGACCTAGAAAAACCAATGCTACTATCAACAAATTAACCAATTTGTTTAAACTTCTCCAACCAATAATCGAAAGGAATAACTACCAAAGGGGGCCTTCTTAAAATTGATGTATCTGGGTGTATCTTTGAAGATAATGTTGGCCTTTTTAAGTACGCAGTTCAAACAATCAAATGTAATTGGTGGCGTGTACCCATATCAACCATTGAAGGAGACACAAGGCAGCAACATTAAGGACATTTTAGTGCAGCTGCTGTAAGATCTCATTTAGAAATGTGGCTCAAATAACCCCCATTGACATTCAAATATACCAAAATGCAAATCTCCAATGAATGATCAAGCAATTCAAATATTTTGACAAACAAAAAAGAAAAAAGCTCCAATACCATAAAATGCATATAAAGCAGCTGATCTTGATTAAAGAAAGGAATGTCAAGATTAAAAAGAAAAAAGCTCCAAAACCCAATTGCATTGCCCAGGTTAATTTCCCCAACAAACAAAACTAGTTATAAATCAAACATCCACAAGTTGAAAAAAAAAAAAATTAAATTAAGAAGACAGAAACCTCACACTGTAAGAAGTATGCATGTACACAAGGATTTGCACATTAATTAAAGAAAGGAATGTCATGAATTTATTAAAGCAATCAGCATATGATTAAAATTTACTTTTCCATGCTATAGTATCATGAGTGTGCCAATGGGCTTCTACACAATTGGTGCGCGCATGGTCCACCAGAAACTCGTTGAAAGAAAGAAGCATATATACTTTTGATGGCTAATGATCATATTTCGATTCTGCAAGATGATCGAGCAATTAAGTAATTAGCTAGGATGGATATGATGTTGTTTAGCACTTGACATGAAACAATTAATAACGGAGGACAGAAATCAATTACATATTTATGGATATTACTCAATGCATCAATACTCTCTCTGAGGCAGGCACAGACCATGCATGCATATATAATATAATTAATCAGCAGCAAGAGAAAGATTAACTTACTGCGGCAGAAAGCAACCAAGAAGCACCACGTCTGAGGTAGCATCTTCTTTATCTTCAGGCCGTGGCTTGCTATCAAAGATGCATGTATTAAGGATTGTGACGTCCCGTTCTGATTCTGAATCCGAATGGATGCCCCTGTCTCTTTTATTTGAGATTTCTAAGGTTACCACAAAAAAGCGCATAAACCCAGTCTCAGTCTCAGGCATCCAATCACAACTGTCAGAGTCCATGTAACAGGCCATAAAAAGGCAGACTTTTCGATTTCCTAGATTGACAAAACTATACTGTAATGGGCTGGGCATACCATCAGGCAATTGGTAGTTTGGCAAATCCAGAGCTTTAATAATGTGCATATGACCATTGAACATTTGGTAGACTAGTCTAGGCTGTAAATAACGATTTACGCGATAGGTAAACATTAGGCAATCATCATCATCTACCACAGTTAAAGCTTTCCCAAGAAAGGGCAAAGGGCAAGGGAGACCTTTGAAGGTAGAAGAGTCTGTAATCTCCCATTGGGATTGTGGGTTAGAGCCGTCGAATGAGAAAATGTATGGAAGATTTGGAGAAGAGAAAAGGATGTTGTTGGTCAAAACTGCATAGGAGTAGTAGGGAGCAAAAGGGTCAAAGTAGGCCAACGAACCTCCGATTGTTAGAAATTTAGAGGGTGTTTAGGACACTTGTAGCTAATGGTTTGTGTAAGCTATTAGCTACTTATGCTTGATATGAGAAACATGAGTTAAAAGTATTAAAGTGGAGTGGAGACCTTAGTTAGAAATAGGACAATTTTATTAGAAGTAGAGGAGGAATACAAGGCTTTAGTAGATGTCTAGGACAATAGGACTTAGGAGTAGTGACTTTTAGTATTGCCTCTTGCTTACACTTAGATATGGGTACATGTTATATATATAGAGAGTAGATGAACCTACTTGACTTCTCTAGAACATCTATTAGCCACATGCTACTAGTAGGTTCTAGAGTATACTACACTTTTAATTATATTCTAGTGCATTCTTATATAAGCTTATTCTAGACTCTTCTTTTATGTAGAATTATGTAGACTTCTCTAGTTAAGATAGTTACTAATAGATTTATCTAGAATACTCTTTCTTCTTATCAAGCTATCTTCTAGACTTTTAGAATTATGTAGAACTATGTGGAATATTCTAGCTTTAATTTGTATGGGTTTTGAGGAAGTCTCTAGAATTTTGTAGTATTTTCCAATAATGTGCATTAATTTTCAACACCGATAAATTAATGGAGGTCTAGGCAGGGTCGACCATTTCCCGACTGACGGGTCGAATACCTCGAAAGATGGATCTTCAGATAAATGATTGAGCGTACTGGGGAGAGCATAGAGTTTCCCATCCACCTCCTGCAGCCATGGTTCAGATTTCCCTATTTGGAAATTCTCAATTCTTTCCGTCATGTGGTTGTTGTTGTTGTATCACCAGTCTCGAACACATAAATTTTTCTAGATGCCTCTAATTCGGATCCCTGACGAGTCATGAGGCCGTCGGTCTGGTAGCTCTTGCGTTTCAAGCCTCTGGTGAAAAGGATTTTGGGAACCGCAACCCACATAATCCATAAGATTCTCTCCCGTTATATAAGCAACTTGGTGGAATGGGAATTCACCATCGGTGGAGGAGCAATCTGATAACAAATCGCTCACTCTGATGGCGTGGACAACGTAAGCAACCTTCTCTCGTTTGTACTTGATGCTACATACGTATATGTTTTCTTGCACAGCAGCCGTGGCTTCTTCCTTTATCGGCGTCCCTCTCTTCCGCTTACCGCCTTTCGTCTTCTCCATGCTATTGCTCCGAAACCCTAAGTAGATTAGATAGGTTTTCCAATTTCCCAACTTTCACGATTCCAAGAACTCATGCAGCAACCCCTTTAGCCTTAATTTATATTACGGATTTATGTTTGGAAAATTCTAGAAAGACCCCCATTGTTTGCTTTTAACACCCCCACCCCCACAACCACAAGTTTTTTTTTTCCTTCCTAAATTATTCCAATTTTACCCTGGATTGTAAAGGAAAAGAGTTCTTTATTAATAAACCACAAATATACAACATTTTTTAGTCATAAACGCAAACTTTTAATCTATTTATTTTTAAACCACAAAAAATATTTATAAGCCACAATTTAACAAATATCAAGTATGGAGCATTCAATACTTTTCAAAATCAAGCATATCTAAGCATATCCACACTAGTGCCCCCTTACGCTTAAGCCTAGTTTGGTATTGCTGTGTTGTGAGAATAATCACTTTCAATTGTACTGTGAGCACAATCAACTACACAATAAAACGGCCGAACGTTTGGTAAACTGTATTCTGAAAAGTACTGTGAGTGTTAAAAACATTTTCTTAATTAGTGTTTGGTAAATTTTAACATTAGAGTGATGTGACTGTATAGAATGACTAAAATAGACATTATACTAAAAATATTTTTTCACTCATTTGTTTGACAAAAGACACACTTTTATTTGTATTTATACATTTTTTTTCTAAACACTTTTCTTAAGTTTCATTAAACTTAAAACATCAGTTAATTACAAAAAAGTCCACTTTTAGAGCCATTTGTACAAAAAAAACCCACCTAAAAAGTTGAATGACAAATAAATCTACTTTTTTTTATATACAAATAAATCCACGTACGTTATGTTTTTTCAAAGGGTTTTTTTTTTTTTTTTTTTTTAAACTAAACAAAATGCCACAATAACAATGATTGTTACTGCCAAACAGTAGCAATTAATAGTGTATTTTTGCAATTTAAACAATTATCTTTCTACAGTAACAATGATTGCTACTACCAAACAGTAGCGATTAATAGTGTATTTTTGTAATTTAAATAGTTACTGTTAAACAATAACAATTCTCAAAGGTACTGTAGCGTGCTACAATAGTACTTGATTTTTAAAAAGTGGGCCGACTGGGAATTTGGCTTCCTCATGCATTTGGGTTTTTTAAAACTACTTTTGTCCAAATGGACTTATAAAAAAAAAAACCCTAAAAAAAATATCAATCATAATATAAATTAAACTGTAAGGCCCTAGAATTTCTGTATTTTATTTTTCCGGTTTGTTTAGATAGAATTACGTTTATTTCCTCAACTTCGACGCTGACTCCATTGACTAGTGTCAACTGAGAGAGTGGGTTCAGGAGAGAGAAAGGGAGTGAGGAGAGAGAGTGGGTTCGGGAGAGAGAGAAGGAGAGTGAGGATAGAGATAGTGGGTTCGGGTGTCGCTGGGTTGATAAGCCAAAGAGAGAAAGGGAGGGGGGAGGGGGTGGGTGTGCACTGAGAAATTTGATGAGATGACTAATCTATGGGTATTTTGGTAATAAGAGGGATGTGTTAAGAGAAAATTTAAATTTTAAAAGAGGGTAAAGAGTGTGTAGGGAAAAAAGAGTGTGCAAAAAGAAAAAAGTAAAATTTAGAGTTCAGTCCATTTTATGAGTCTTTCTTAGACTAATATCGGTAGTGATTTAGGGTTTTTAATTAAGTTTTTTAGTCTTCTTCTTTGACGGCTTTATGTTAGGTTTTACCTCCAAGATTTTGGGCTCTGCCCAAAATCTCGGAGTTAAAATCTAATATGCAGCCTCTACAAAGCCCACTCTATACCCTAGGAGAAAAACCCTTCAAATTGGGAGAATTACCCTTCAAATCGGGGAATGACTTTATTATGAATTAAAAGGATTTTCTTATAAATTAAAAATACTTTATTATGAATTAAAATAATTTTTTTATAAATTATTATGAATTAAAAGAATTTTCTTATAAATTTTAAAACACTCCCGGTCTGTAAATAGAAACACTCTATATATATGGAGAATGTCAGAAAATATATGGTGACTTAAATCTGAATTTCATTATTGAAATTCAAAAAATGTTCAAAATTGATTACAACGTACATGTCAACAACTCAACAACAATCAATAATCAAAATATAAGAAGAATAAATGTTTTTCTCCAAATACAAAAAGTCAACGTGTGTTTAATGTTAATTAGTTAGAAAGGCTTAAGGGCAATGGCATTTTGGGCATCTCAGAAACTGTTAGGCTGACTCATTTATCGCTAAAATGGAAATTAATTTAATTGGCATCCAGTTAAAGGTGTTAACACTTAAAAAAAATTACATGAATTTTAATTGAAGAAATATGAATTTGAAGAGAGTTTTCCTAATTTACTATAACTATTATGATATTTTTAAATATTTGATAAATAAATTTATCGATCTGTTCGGTACTACTAAATATATGGTAGCAGATGGCGTTATTTCAGGGTCAAACTTTTTCTATATATAAAATACGTCAACATTGCAAACTGTAATGTGAAAACGGGCATCTATAATTCCTTAGTCCTTGTCAAGTCATTCTCTAGCTAGTTGCTGGTTTTTTAAATAAACATATATAAAGAAAAGAATTATATATTAATTATTTGTTTGTCTATATATCAGATCAGCAGTTTGCATGGATCATCTCATATATATATAGTTGACTTCGCCAGATTAATTTCTAAGAAAACCACTACTGTATGTGCATGTAGTGCAGATATTCAAGCGGATCGATTGAAGCTTTGCGAAGATATCCCCAATTCAATCTGTGAGTAACTATCCTTTGTTTCATTGTTTTTGGTTTGTTTAATTTCAATAGGCTCGACCTTAATTAATTAATTACCTATGATAAATTGACAGGTTGAACAATATGGCAGCTACAGTTGCCCCTAGTTCTATTGTTGTCGAAGTTCTAAATCAAAAAAACTATGTACCATGGAGTACGTGGGTTAAAACCTACTTGTTGGCTGAAGATCTTTGGGACATTGTTGAGGACACGAGTGAGCCTCCGAAACCAGAAGATGCAGAGTTTAAGGCTTGGAGGAAGACAAATGCCAAGGCTTTGCATGCAATCCAGATTTCTTGCGGGATTGATACCGTCTTCTTAATCAGTCACATAACCGTGGCCAAAAATGCATGGGATACTTTGGCAGCAAAGTTCTTGCCAGTATTACGAGATCAGCCAGGTAACGTATTTCTCTAAAAGTTAAATTCTGTTGGGACCCACTAGACTGTCCTTTATATCGATAAATATAATGAAAAAAATGAAAAAAACAACAGGTGGGATTTGGGGAGAGGAGGTGTGACAGGTGTCAAAAGGGTTGGGGGTGGCTGTGTCGACTATAGAAAATGAAGTTGTTTGTATCTAGTTCAGGTGGGTAGTTCAGTTTTCCATTTGATTTAGGTTTGTGGATGGGGATGAAGATGTTAACTGGCTATTTCCTCTGAGTTGGGTTTACGTACTACGTGTGCTGGTTTTTCCAAAGTGCTCTGTTTGCAGAGAGAGAGAGAGAGAGAGAGAGAGAGAGAGAGAGAGAGGTAGGGATGGAGAGAGCGTAGGCATATAAAAATGGGCTAGGCCCGATGGGATCCTGTTTTTAAGACAGTGGGCCAGCTCGGCCCCGTGTTATTGGCCAGGCTACCCTAGCCCGTTTGTGCAAATGGTAGGGCCTTGGTCTTTCACTTTTGGCCAGCCCAGCACGGCCCTATATTAGGAACTAAAATATATAAATAATATGACTTTTGGTTATATTTTAGAATTTAATTTATTCATTTTGGCAAGTAAAGCATTTAGTTCGTTGGCATAAATATGGATTCAGAATTTTTTATGGTCCTAGCTTCAAACCATATTTTAATGGGCCAATTACAAATAAATCAATAAATTTTTCACAATTACATGTTAATCAATGCACTTTTTCATAATTTCATTTTAGTCATTATTGACAAAAAAAAAAAAAAGATTAATTACAATAGATTAATAAATATATATTACTATTTGGATTTCGATTTGTATTAGGTTTGTGTTTGACTACTACGCAACAAAACGACTTAGGGTTTAGCTCTGCCTAAAACCCAAGACCTAAACCCTAAGTCATAAGCTTCAGAACCGTAATTGTAAATCTTAAACCTCATTTCTAAACCCTAAACCTCATTTATATACCCTGCACCTCATTTTTATGCCCTAAATCTCATCTCTAGACCCTAAATGAAATCAAGGGTAACGTCGTAATTTTAGATCTATAAGTAATAAAAAAGGGATGAGAAAATTGGTAATTTCTAATGCACGTACTAAAATACATGACATAATCAAGTGGATTGGGCTTAGTGGCTAAAGTAAGATATAATTTCAAAATTCATTTACCTTTATGGGAAAAGAAAATTTCACTGACCATTATGTAATATTGAAATATTTTATTGTTGTAATATACTATATTTTAATTAAGTTAATTTTTTGTAATTAAACAAAGAGTAGTGCGCCTAATGCATTTGGTAATGTCAAAAGGGCCCAGTCTAGTAGCCCAACCATAGGCCCAAATATTTCTAGGCCTTTAGGTGCGCAGGACTTGGGCCTAACCTATTTGAGATAGGGTTAGCTCGTCCCTGCTCATCCACCCATTAGGGCCAAAATATCCCAAGGTTGGGAGGGCTTAGGTCTTCCTTTCCTAGGGCTTGCCTGGCTAGGCCCATTAGAAAGGGAGAGAGGGAAGGGCGGACCTAGAATTTTAAAACAGGGTGGACGGAACTTTCAAGCTTGTTTCTCACTCTTAGTAAAATTTATTTCTGGAATTCGACAACACCTGGTTTGTTTTTATGAGATTTCCCAAATTTACAATACCTATTAAAATACTTTTATTATTTTCCAAAGGCAATGAAAAAAATAAATATGCAATAAAAATACAATATAGAAAAAAACTTACCTATAACAGGGATATAAGCTGACTTGGCATCCTAATAGATAGATTATATCTTGAAATTGGAGAAAGTCTTATGTGATGAAGTATAAAAACATAAGTGTCATTATGTTATTGGATTGAAATACCAAATTAGCCATATCTCTGTTGCAGGGAAGTTTCTTTCTACAATATAACTTGTTGTCAATTGAGTATTGTGAGACTTAGAACTTGAGTACAAGAAGTCACATGTATGAGTTTGAAATCGGAAGAGGACAAATGAGATATATGGCTGGGTAGTAAAGGGTTATTGACTTAATTATTGGGCTACAACTACTACGAGAGAAAAGGGGGAGGAGAGAGAGAGAGAGAGAGAGAGAGAGAGAGAGAGAGAGAGAGAGAGAGAGAGAGAGAGAGAGAGAGAGAGAGAGAGAGAGAGCGT
>QANW01000720.1:207190-257683 GCA_003254865.1 Dryas drummondii
GAGAGAGGGCTTTGCAGTAAAGAAAGGGGGTTGTTGGGCTGGGGATGGGTTCGGGTAGGGCGGGTTCTACCATTTGAAATTATTTTAATTTTATTATAGGCTTAATTGTGATTTTACCATCCATAGTTTTAATTGATTCTCACTTTACCACCTAGATATTATTTGTCTCACTTTACCACATATAACTATTCTCAGTATCTCACTTTACTTTTTTTCATCAATTCCGTCACTCAAGCCGTAAAAAATGTTGATGTGGCAAGATCAATTTAGTCACCAATATTAATGGATTAGCTTACGAAATAGACATAAAAAGGTAAAGTGAGACACGAGGAAAAGTTGTAGGTGGTAAAGTGAAACAAATAAATTTATGGGTGGTAAAATGAGAATCAATGAAAACTATGGGTGGTAAAAACACAATTAAACCTTTATTATATTTAAGGGTAAAATTAGAAATTTCATAGCATGGGGCCAAAATAATAAATTAAGAAAATAATTAATTAGACATACATCCATTTCAGGAGACCCAATTTGATATTACTCTATTTTTTTTTTGGGAAAATTGGATCTACACCCAGTTTTAAATTTATCACGTATGATTATCCATTTCCTACAAAAAATTCATTTTGTGATTTTCTCTTTTACCCTTTGAGTTGAAAAAAGGTAAATTTTAATTTTTTCAATTAATGCCTTATTTCAATGTATTATCATGAAGTTGATTATTAAGATTTTTCATTTATGATTTTTCGTTTTCAAATTTCAAAGTTTTCTGCGTTTTCCAAATTAGTGTGTATTAATGCCTTATTTTAAGGTTTTATTATTTATTTTTTTGGAAATTAATTGCTATTTATGTTTGACCTTGAAAATTAAGTATATCCCTTTTAATTTTGTTTTCAAATTTCAAAATAGGTGTTTTCTTGTCCAAATTAGTGTGTTACAACCAACGTTTAAAAATTAAGAAGAAACGTCATTTACGTTTTCCAAACATTATTAAGCTTTCCTCCTCATATGTTCTTTAGATTAACAATTGCACAAGTTTTTTACAATGTTTTTCAAGTTTCCATTCATCCTTACTTACAGGTAAGTAATGTGTTATTTTGCTTTGGTTGTGTTTGTAGTTTTTTATATCTTTTTTTTTTCTTGACCTGAGCGATAAATATCCACTTCTTTTGTTTTATATACTTGAGTCTATTGGTATTTGAATTTATATATTTTATTGCTACGTTTGTATTGTGTTGGATTTGTTCTATTTTTATTATATATTTCCTTTTTTTTTTACCCAAAGTGGAGGCTTATTGTGTTCATTTTTATTTATCTATATTATAGGTATAATATATGTATATTGGGTACTTAATTTTTTTGTATTTGAGTGTTTATATGTTGATGTTCATAATTGGTAACAAATATATTTTTTTTGAATTGGATGCATGAATCATGAAATGTTATTAATAAAAACATTCAAAATTAGGAGTAATAAATGCATCAAATCATGAATATTTAAATATTGCTCAAATTGAAGCAATGACATTTTATGTGAATATCCACAAATTCATGCCAAAGGCATTATCTGACATGGAAAAAAAAAAAAAAAACCTCACACATTTATTTATCTATTGAGCCTAATCTAAAATGAGATATTTAAAATTGTGTTATATCTAAAAGACCCTATTCCAGGTCATATGTTTCTTTACACCACAACTGATAGTATGGAATCATCGTCAGAGCGAAAGAAACATTTGAAAACAAAAGCAGGTATATATTATATGTCTCCATTCTTGAAAAGGCGTCTTAGTAGTATACAGTTAAACCTCTTTTGATATTAAATATGTATTATTGCGACTAATTATGGTAAATCAATTTTATTCATGAGTAAAACAAGGAATATATGTGTGGGTCAAAAAACAATTAATGAAATAAGAAAAAATTGGCAGGACAAGACAACAATGCCTATAACTACCTTCAGTATGAAACTTTGTACCTTGCCGTGACGCATGGTGATTGGGATGCTACAGAAGAGTTTCTTACCGAAAATCCTGATGCAATAACAGCAAAAATTATATATGCAGGCGAGATAGCGCTTCACAGAGCAACAATTGCTTGGCAGGTGAATATAGTGAAAAAATTAGTGCCCTTGATGAAAGAGGAGGACCTGGAAATAAAAGACAGTAATGGTAAGACAGCTCTTATTCTTGCTACCAGTACAGGAGACATGGAAATTGTAAAATGCATGGTTAGAAAGAACAAGAAAATAGTTAGCATTGCCGATGCTTATAACAGAATGCCAGTTGTCTTGGCTTTTCTTAATGGTCATTGGGATTTGGCTTCTTATCTCTATTCTGAAACTCCACTTCAAGATCTAATGCCAGAGAATGGCCCAAATGGTGCTACACTAATTTCCCAATGTTTTTATGCCAAAAAATTTGGTAAGATTATATTTCTAAATACAACCAACTATTGCCATACATTTAAATTTTTGTTGCTTAATTAATGTTTCTTTTTCACTATTTACAGATATTGCATGGGATTTACTTCAGCAGTGCCCACGCTTGGCCATTGCTAAAGACCATAATGAGGTATCCCCTATATACGCATTGGCAGGTGTGCCTTCTGCATTTCCGAGTGGAAAGCGACTCAGATTTTGGCAACAATGGATTTATGAAGGTATGTATGACATTCTCTTTTCTCCTATAATTAACGTATTTCAATGTAATAGTCTGTATGTTACTGGCAGTTCATGTTGTGTGAAAGCTTAAAAAATATAAGAATCACCAATAAATTACTAAAGACAATATCCAATAAAACAATATCATATGAATCAAAATAACTAAGGCAAAAGAAAAAGTCAGCAATACTAACCAACAAGAGACACCAATATTTATAGTGGTTCACTCAGTTAGTGTAACTGAGCTACATTCACTTGGGGAGACGATGAAATTCCACTATAATCAATAGAGAGTTTACAAAGAGTGTTTTAACCTCAGAAACCATAAGCCTCAAATACACCTAATGATCTCATTCACTCACAAAGAACAAGAGAAACATAAGAGAATAAATCTCCTTACAATAGTTGCAAACAACATCTTCACAAGCCAATAAATATGGCTTTTCTTCTTGTTCTCTTTTGTGTGGCTGTAGCTCTCAACCTCTCTCTCTTACTCTCTGTTCACTGCTTTCTTAATTAAAACCCTAAGAAAACAAATCAGAAGTCTTAATAGGCTTTTAAAAACAAAATAGCTCAAAAGACAACAAAAGAGCTCTAGCTGTTTTTAGCAGAGGCAAATAAGCTTGAGCCGTTTTGGACAAAGACAAATAGGCTCGAGCTATTTTAAACATTGACAATTAGAAGCTAAAAACAACAAATCTCCACATTGGCGGCGATAATTGTTCCCAATTCTCTAAAGTGGAATTTCCATCAATCAACTGTCGTCTCCCTAAAACCCTTAGGCAACTCACTTGCTACAAACACCAATCAAGTTCAACCATTCCAATCTTATGCCTCAGAACAGGCTTGGTCAACATATCAGTAGGATTTTCAACCGTTCCAATCTTATGAAGAAGTATCTCCCCTTCATCAATGATTTCACAAATAAAATGAAACCTTACATCAAGGTGCTTTGTTCATGCATGATGAACTTGATTCTTTGCTAAATAAATAGCACTCTGACTATCAAAATGGACATCAACATGATCTTGTGGAACTCCCATGTCATCAAGCAACCCTTGAAGCCAAATAGCTTTCTTTATATATAGCCTTTGTTACTGCCATGTACTATGCTTCGGTTTGTAGACAAAGCAACTGTAGACTACGAAGTTGATCTGCAACGTACTCACCTGTCCACCAGCAAGAGTAAACAAAAATCTTATAGTGGACCTATGCTTATCCAAATCACATGGGTAATTAGAGCTAGTCCACATATCCAACAACACATTGACCAATAAAATTATCCTGCTGAAACAACAAACCAACATCCACAGTACCCAAAATATAAAATATACTGTAGAATCAATTTCACAGCATTCCAATACCCTTTACCTGGGTTATGCATATACCTACTAAAACTCACAGCTTGTGAAATGTCAGGCCTAGTACACACCATGTCATACATCAAACTACCAACAGTACTAGCATAAGGAACTTTTGCCATGTAATCATACTCATCATCTGTACTTGGAGACAAAGAAGTACTAAGTTTGAAATGAAAGCCAAGAGGTGTACAGGTTTTGAGTCATTGTTCATGCCAAAACGCTGTAGTGCCTTCTTCAAATACTGCTTTTGTGAAAGCCAAACCTTGCCTTCAATCACTTTTATCTCTTTCAATTTCAATACCCAGTATCTTCTTAGCTTCTTGCTCCCAAATCTATTGTCTCAAATTCTCTACTCAACTGAGTCTTCAAGTTTTCAATCTCCACCTTTCTATTAGAAGCTATCAACATGTCATCAACATATAAGAGCGAGTAGATGAAGGTTCCATCTCGTAGCTTGCGAAAATAGACACAATGATCATAGTGACTTCCTGTGTATTTCTGACCTTTCATAAACCCATCAAACCACTTATACCACTGCCTTGGAGATTGTTTCAAACCATCCAATGACTTTCGTAGTTTACGTACCCAATTTTCCTTCTTAGCAATTCTAAATTCCTCTAGCTGTGGCATATAAATTTCTTCCTCCAAATCATCATGTAAGAATGCAGTCTTGACATCAAGTTGAGCCAACTCAAGATCAAACTACGTAACCAAGGCTAAAAAAATGCGAATAGAAGAATGCTTCACAACATGAGAAAACACCTCATTGTAGTAAATGCCTTCTTTTTGTGCATAAAACATCTTACATTTCCTTTCCTATAAGATTTTATTTTCTTGGCATAAACCCATTTGCTTTATTTCCCTTAGGTAACTGAATAAGCTCCCAAGTTTTATTATTATGAAGAGATTTCATCTCCTCATTCGTTGCTTCCTTCCACACTACACTTTCTCAGTTTCTGATTGCTTCTTTAAAGGTAGAAGGATTGTCATCTTCAATAACTGAAAGTGCATATGCCACTATTTCAATAAACTGAGAATGCTTTCAAATCTCTCTTCTTGGTTTACTAGCTACAATAAAATCTTGTTGTTTTCGAGGCTCATGGGTTGAAGCCTTTTCTTCATCTCTCATGTCCTCATCATCAAAATCAATTGTACGACTAGTGTCTGCTTTATCACACTCAATTGGATCAACTGGAGTTTCTTCCAACTCCACCTACTGTGAATCACTCATGGTCATCTTATCCTGATAGCTTTCTGCTTGTACTGATTAATCATAATAGTCTCATCAAAAGTCACATATCCCTGCTTATAACAATTTTCTTTGCATCTTGACACTATAATCTGTATCCATTCATGCCAATGCTGAAACCTAAGAATAAAGCTTTCTTGGCTCTTGGATTAAACTTACTTTCCCTGACATGAAAATAAGCAGGACAACCAAAAATAAGTAAGTAACTATAATCAATAGCAGGTTTCCTAGACCATACCTCCATCGGTGTTTTTCCCTTATTCGCAGTAGCAGGCAACCTGTTGATGAGATGGCTTGCATAACTTACTGCCTTAGCCCAAAACGATTTGCCTAACCCAGAATTAGACAACAGACATCAAACCTTATCAGGTAAATTACGATTCATGCATACTTCTGCCACCCTATTTTGTTGCGATGTCTCCTTATTTGTGAAGTGTCTCACAGTGCCCTTATCTTTGTATGCTTTTAAGAACGAATCAGATTTCTACTCACCGCCATTATCCGATCTTAGGCATTTAATTTTTCTACCACTTTGAGTTTCAATCATTTTCTTCCACTTCAGAAATATATCCAAGACTTCATCTTTTTGCTTCAAGGTGTACACCCATACTCTTCTAGAGAAGTCATCAACAAATGAGACAAAATAATGGTTACCTCTTAAAGATGCAGTTTTGGAAGGACCCCAAACATCATTATGAGCATAATGAAGAATACCCTTGGTGCGGTGAACTGCAGTCCAAATTCCCCTATAGTTTTCTTGCCCAAAACACAGTGTTCACAAAATTCTAATTTGCAAGCCTTTGCACATTTCAACAAATTTTTCTTCACTAACAATTGCATAGCTTTGTCACCAGCATGGCTAAGACACATATGCCGTAATATGGTAGTGTCTGCATCAACTGAATCTGTAGAGACAGTTGATCCACCAGTCATTGTACTCCTTTGCAGGAAATACAAATTATTCTATCTTGTACCTTTCATCACCACCAAAGCTCCATGGACAAGTTTTATGGCTCCACCTTCCATGATAATCTAAAGACCGTTTGATTCCAAAGCACCTAAGGAGATGAGATTTTTCTTCATATCCGGCAGATCAGATCAGGAACATCATTCAATTCTCCAACTGTTCCATCAAACATCTTCAAACTTATTTACCTATCCCTTTTGTTTTGCATACATTGTCGTTACCCATCAAATCAACTCCACCATCTAGCTCCTTGAAACTAGAAAACCATTCCCTACTAAGAAACATATGATAAGTACAACCCAAGTTCAATATTCATTCCTTAGAATGTCTATCAAACGATGAATCAGTCAAAGCAAAATCAAAATCATCTTCATTTTCCACTTTTGCAACATTTCCTTCAGATTTTTTCTTGTCTTTGTTTTTCAATTTTTGACATTCCTTTTTCCAATGTCCCATTTGGCGACAAAAAGCACATTCATCTTTTGCAAGAATTTTACCTCTCGACATAGAACAAGTATTCCTCATCTTGCCTGATTTTCTATTGTCACTTCTCCCTCTATCTTACTACAAATGCCTCTGATTGTGAATTATGATTCTTTTTATCTTTCTTTCTACATTCATTACTCATCAAAGCATTAAAGACATCATCAAACACTACCTCACTTTTCCATACAACAAAGTAGTTGTCCAATGATCAATCACCTGGAAGAGAATTTAACAAACACAAGGTTTTATCTTCATCAGATATTTGCGCATCCAAATTAGCCAAATGTACCAAAATTTTATTATAGACATTGAGGTGTTTGGTCATTGAAATATCTTGTCGATATTGAAACCAGGAGAGCTTTTTCTTCAAAAAGAGCCATTTTTTTGGACTCTTGGTTTTTTTTTTCCAAGTTTATTCCATAACTCCTTGGCCGAGTCTTCCTCTATGACAAAATATTTATGATCTTTAGCAAGACACAACCGAATGGTGCCACAAGCCCATCAGTTAATTTTCTTCCATTATTTTCATCTACTTCTTCAGTTTTATCCTCAAGAGTAATATCTAACTCTTGTTCAAATAAGACATCCATCATTTAACATTTCCACATACCAATATTATTGGTACCATCAAACTTCTCAATTTCAAACTTAGCATTTGCAATGGAAGGCCTATCAGACATCTTGCTTGTTCTCTTATCCTTTACAACTTCAAAATATAATTAACCCTGGGATTGAACCCAAGCTATGATACTAATTTGTTGTGCGGAAGCTTAACAAATATAGCAATCACCAATATATTGCCAAAGACAATATCAAATAAAAAATTATGATATGAATCAAAATAACCAAGGCAAAAGATAAAGTAAGCAATACCAAGAGACACCAAGATTTATAGTAGTTCACTCAGTCAGCGTAACTGAACTACATCCACTTTGGGAGACGGCAAAATTCCACTATAATCAATAGAGAGTTTACAAAGAATGTTTGAACCTCACAAACCATAAGCCCCAATGATCTTTCTCACTCACAAAAAACAAGAGAAAGATAAGAGAATAAATCTCCTTACAATAGTTGCAGACAACACCTTCACCAGCCAACAAATATGGCTTTTCTCCTTGTTCTCTTTTGTGCGGTTGCAGCTCTCATCATCTCTCTCTTACTCTCTGTTTTTATGCTGCTCTCTTAATTAAAATCATAAGAAAACATATCAAAAGTCTTAATGGGCTTTTAAAACAAAAACCTAAAAGAAAACAAAAAGACTTGAGTTGATTTTTACAGTGTGCAATAAGCTCGAGCTGGTTTTAATAGAGGCAAATAAGCTCGAGTCATTTTGGACAGAGATAAATAAGCTCAAGCTATTTT
Source organism: Dryas drummondii (assembly GCA_003254865.1). NCBI lineage: Eukaryota > Viridiplantae > Streptophyta > Magnoliopsida > Rosales > Rosaceae > Dryas > Dryas drummondii. The sequence continues at coordinate 215,278 of QANW01000720.1, forward strand.
AAATAGAGACAATTAGAAGCCAAAAACAACAATTCATATACACCCATACAAGGAAGAAAATTTCGCTGAAAATTTCGTTTTTTGAGGAGGGGGAAATTTTATCTAAACTCCATAATTTTTTCTTCAATCTTTCGATTATTTCGGCGAAATTTCGTTGCCTTCTTACGTCTGTGCGCATCTTATTTTAGCAAGATGTTGTCTAAATTTCGGCGAAATTTTGGTGAAAAGTTTTCAAAAAAAGATCTTCACTTCAATCTTTTCTCTCTCCCAGCCCCCCGCCCCCGCCCCCGTTACTTCACTTCACTTCACTTCACTCTCACATCTCCACTCTTCACCTTATCTCTCTCTCTCTCTCTCTCTCTCTCTCTCTCTCTCTCTCTCTCTCTTTCACCTTCTCTGACTTCACCTTCCAAGGCCCAAGTCCACCGGCGCATCCCCCACTCGCCAGCCATCCTCCAGTCGTCGGAAACTACCTAGCCAACACCACTCCTTGGGGCGAGATGAGGGAGAAAGAGATAAAGGTGAGGGTGGGCTAGTGATGGAGATGCCGAGAGAGAGAGAGAGAGAGAGAGAGAGAGAGAGAGAGAGAGAGAGAGAGAGAGAGAGAGAGAAAACCACGGGGTGGGGTGGTGTCTGTGAGAGAAATGAGAGAAAAGGGAGTACTGGGAGCCGTTTGACTTTTGGGGGAAAAAAAGAAAAAATATGAGAAAGAGAAAGAGGAGTGAGTCACGGGGAAATAAAATGAAGGAAAGAAAAAAAAAAGTAAAAAAAAAAAGGTTTAGGGTTGATTGGGGTTTGGGGTTTGGGGTTTTTGGACAATTGGAAAAAAAAAGGGTTTTGTGTTTCGTTTAATTGTTTTTAAAGCCTAATACATTTATCTCCCTTAAAAAGAGGTCATTTTTATGTAATTGTTAATTAGTAAACAATTTTTATAATTTTATTTACCTCCAACACACATTATATTTATCTTATTGAACACTTATTTAATTCATGATTTAATATTGTCATATAAATAAATTTGAGGTGTTATTTATATAATTATTAATTAGTAACCCATTTTTTAATAGTATTTGTCTCTAGCGCGCATTATATTCACCTTATATTACATGAAACCTACTATATAATTTGGTTTCTTCAATGTTTTTTTATCAATGTAGTAAATAATATCTTAAATAAACATATGGTTAAGTTTCATTCAAAATTTTCATATTTTGATAGCAATTTCCGTCATTTTTGTCTAATTTTGTCGAAATTGAAATTTCCGCTCAAATTTCCGTCGATTTCCATCGAAAATTTCCTCGAAACCGAAATTTTACTCATTGCACCCATATAATTTGAATAGATAGAGCATACTGCATATATGTAAATAAGTGAGAAGATTACCCCCCTAAAAAAACTGGAAAAAAAAAAAAAAAGGGTTTTTAATTGACACAAAATGAAAGTTTCAGTCCTTACTTGACACAAAGTGAAATTCATGTCCTGAATAGAGACATGAGGTATAGTTGGAGTCATTTTACTAAAATTTTTCCAAATATAATTGTAATTGCACTTTATAGTTATTGAAACTGCACGTGCAACTGAGAAAAAAACACTCATTGAATGTTCAACGGGAAATTGAAAAATGACATATATATTTTTGTGTATGCAACCACTTCCTATTTGTCTTGGAAGCTAGCTATGAAACCAATTCTTCGTCCTTTGTTGGTCATGATGAAAAATAATTACTTCAGTTAGAAAAATGTTCAAAGTATTTATGTCCATTTTTCCAAAGGTATATGCATAAAACGCTCTGCTACTTGGGTTCAAAATCCAAAAAATGGTCAACGTAATCACAAGCATCATCATCAGCAATAATGCATTACTGTTTATAGTATACATAACAAATAATAATAATAATAATAATAATAATAATAATAATAATAATAATAATAATAATAATAATATATCAACAATAACAAAAAATTTAATCTTATTAAAAAATTCGGAATATTAATTATTAAGCTTGCATTATTTTCTTCGTAGTTATACAAATACAACGTGCTCCTCCTCATGGCAAACATGATGTTTGTATCAACATTCAAAATCCAGAAAATAGCCAAGGTAATCAAAGGGAAATAATTCGCTCAGGTAAGCTGCTTCTCGATATTCTTACTATATCATGTGTAACATTGTTAAGGGATTTCTCAAATAACTTTATATAAGGGGGATCCATCATAGGGTCACTATATATTGTATTTTAATGATCTGAGTCGTCTATTTTTTAGGTTTTTATTTAAAAATCATTTCAATTTTATCTGACGGACTGTTTAACTGACAAATTTAAGTCTCTGTACATTTGACACATAATGTCGAGCTAGCGCTTGGTAGTGTATAATTTTTCTGTACCGAGCGCTCGGTAATTGTTTGGACATCTAAACTATGCAGAAAACTACAGTTCGTCAAATAAACTCGCTAAACGTACAGTTTCTGATTTGGCTGATTTTTTGCAAGGGTGATCTTTGATGATTTTCTAAAATATGGACGATTCCCATAATTTGTTATAGGTCTAGAGAGGATGTTCTTACTTTTCTGAAAGTAAGGACATCTTTACTTGAAAATTTTTCATACACACACACACACACACTCACACACACACACACACACATATATATATATATACAAAAATTCTCTCTGCAGGACGTCTTCGTTCTTTAACTAAAGAACGGTCGTATATGTTTTATGTTTTTTTTTTCACCATTTGATCTTAAACTTGACAAGATTTAATTATTTAGGGTATAAATCATTAATCGAGACATATTCCTTAGTTTTAACTCTCATGATTTTGAGTTCTCGTTCTTCGGTTAGAATTTAGGTTTTCACTCTCGGGTTTTGGGCGAATATAGAACCTTATACCTTAACATGTTGAACCCTGTAAAAAAATGGCCTAAATATGGCAAAATGTCATATACATACCCATATATATATATACCCTAAATCCTAAAACCCTTACTTGATCTCTCTTTCTCTCTCTCTTAACACCACTACTGATCTAAAGAAATGATCTAAACCAGATATCAAACTTGGAATTGATAAGCTGCAAGGACCACCTCCACGACCTCAATTCAGACCATCAACGACGAGATTCTCTACACTCACAAGAGTACAGTAGACATAAGCGTCACATACGATCGATCATCGCTTCCCCTTGGGAAAAATCCTAGTCAGGTTTGAAAACAATAATCGAAAATAATTATAGATATAAGATTTTGAAGGGAAACAGTTGAAAATAATCCACAACAAAAAACAGAGAGGGAATAATAATGAATCATAAGTATAGATAATTCCAATATATAATTAGTGAGTAAAAACCTTTGCATGCTCACAGTAAAACCAATCTGACACTTGTCAAAGTTTAGGAACTTACCTGCGGACCGAACACATCATGACCAACTACCAGTATCGCAAAATAAGCATCTAGATATGGTAGCGAGAGTTACCATTTTTTATAATACCACCTAGGTTAGCCCCCCAGAAGGACATGCATTCAACTAATCCGTCCGTATTAATGCCTCATTAGGTTTAGGGGATCAAAACCTAAGGTCAACCCAAAGTGATCCTATACTCTAAGGTCGCATAGGATACCACACAAAAAACCACAAACAAATATGCCATACAAAAACTATATATGCACTTTTATGTGAAAAACATTTATATATTTATATATAATAAAAAAATGGGTAGGAAATCCACTAACCGGGATGTGGTACTTCCCCCTACAGTTTACTAGAGTGTGTCCCTTTTCTGATCTCTTTCCTCTGTTCGAATCCGACAGCAACTAGCGTTTGGAACAAACCAAAGTAACCATTGGCCTTACTAGTGAAGGGTTGTTAGATCCTGAAGGTTTAGCACTAGCATGACAGCTAGGCTCCTCAGAACCTTTTTTATTTGGCATGACTTGTCTAAAAAGATCTAGTCGATCATTCCAAATCTTGTTCATAAACCAAGCAACAACTCAGCCTCTGAACCTTAGTTTGTTTCTACCTAGGTTATTTTTTAATTTATTGTGGAGGATGTTAATCCAATATGAACTTATAACGTCATATTAAACAAGCAATGTTTTATCTATAACCACAACTTAAATAACATCATATTAAATAAGTTAGGTTTAGGGTTTACCTGTTGAAGACCTCTCATGGGTAGAGTTTCGGTACTACTAGACTTGCTAAGAAACAAGATTAAAAGAGTCTAATCAACAGGAGATTAATCTAACAAAATTTCAGCAAAACCTTAACAGGGATCAAGAGATTACCTATGGAGCTTAGAAATGACTTCTTTAAAACTTTATAAAAACCTAGCCTTCACACTTCTAGAATCGAAGAACTCGTGGCCACGATCGCGTAGACTAAAACGAATCGTCAATCGGAGCTCTAAAACTCAATATAAAGCTAAAACATGTTTGGAAGAAAGAGAAATAGTGACTTGGGAAGCGTGCATTTGAATAAGTGAGAAATAAGGGGAACCGTGATGGGTACCCAAGCATTTTTCGAGTATTTATAGGGGTGTGGGACCCGGTTGACTCAGTCAACTTGCTCGAGATGACTAGGTTGACTCTGGATGTTGCCACGTGCCCACCTCTTTTTGTGCGGTCTCCCTCACAGCCACATGATCAAATGGACCATGCAACATCGAACGGCCAAGATCGTGCCATGTGGCGTGATCAGATGCTTTCTAATTTCTTATTTTTCTAATATTCTACCAACTTAAAAATTAATTAAAAAATAGCTAGTGACTCTGAAAAATACCACAAAAATTACTACGGACTCGTATCGACTACAGTAAAACCCCTACAAATTAATACTATGGGGACTAAGAAAAATTATTATTTTAGAGGGGTTATTTATATATCAATAAATGAATAATTTATTAATTTAAAAAGATTTTTATGTTTTTTTTGTTCATTATTTTTTTTTTTTACAAAGATACATGCATGTATCTTTTAAATAAATAAAAAAACAAACATATACGTATGACTTCAAACTTTTAAAATGACGTTAAGAACTAGAAGATCAAGTAATTTCAAAATAAATACATACATACATGGATTACGAACTAGAAGATCAAGTGTATTCAAGATAAGTACATATATATATAAATACATTTTCGAGATAAGTTGAGAACTAGAAGATCAAGTGTTTTCAAAATTTAATGCCTTAGCTAGAAGATAAAGTGTTTCAAAATGTTTCATGTACATAGAACATAATCTCCTAGACTCCAAATCACTACAATTATCATATCTTTTTCCTCTGTGGCGTCTTATTTGCAAGGAGTAAAAAAATCTACATATGTAAAAAGTTGAATTGAGAAGTATATTTCAAGAAAGAGCTGAATTGAGAAAATAAAAGTCGTTAAGTAAAAAGTACCTATGTATTATGAATTTTTTTGTGCTATTTCTTTTATGTATTTCATTAATTATTAATTTATATATTCGCTGGGCCCTAAAGGATTTTAAGAAAAATTATTATCTTATACATTTAGCCAGATTATTATTTTAGTACACTGGCCTGAGTTGGGACCATAAGATTTTATTATTTTACCGAGGTAATTATTAATTTATCGAACATTCATTTATAGGGGTTTTACTGTAGTTCTATTTATATATGGGGTCATATTACTAATTTTCCCTTGGGAAAATTTTATAAAATTAAAGCTCCATAAACTAACTTCTAAAAGAATAAAACAACCTATGGAAATTGAAAATTTGGTAAATTCATAAAATACTTTACTGGACTCGGAATAATCCGAGACTTGCACTGTTGCGTCCGTGGGTACGAGTACTATTTTTCTAATGTCAAACTTGGGTCGAAACCCTCCCCGAAGTTGGTCCGAAACTTAAAGTTAAAGGTGGAAAAATAAGATTTTCAGCCAAATAAATTTTAGAAAAATTCTAGAAAATAAGGGAAGATTCCCAAATAAATTTGGAAAATTTTCGAGTCTCACAATACGTATATATGTTATACATGTGTATGTATATATGTGTGTCCGTATGTGTGTATGTATGTGTGTATGCATGTATATATATCTATATGCATGTGTATGTATGTATTATGTATGTATGTATCATGTATGTATGTATCATGTATGTATGTATGTATATATGATGTATGCACACATATCTCATCCAATTAACATATTCTCTAAATAACTTTTATCAATAATTTTGGAAATGTTGTAGGTTTATGGAAAGGGCTTCGTTGGAATCTCTACCAGTTTTTGGGTATATATGCTATGTCCATGCATATTGTTGATTTTTTTTCACTTGTTTGAACTAATATGCATATATGGATTATTTTAAAGAGTATTAACATTATTTTATATGTCAATTAGGAATAAACCACATATATGAAATAAAATTGTTTCATGTTCGATCCCGTGAATTTATGGATTGCATGTGTGATGAAATAGAGCATTCAGATACGAAACAAATGGAAGATGGTTTAGTGCATGCAGCAATCTTTCGAGCTGTTGAACAAGGGATTATTGAGTTTGTTATACGTATATGTCAAGGAAATCGAAAACTTTTGCGAAGCACTAATGAAATGGGAAGGAGCATATTCCACTATGCCATTGAATGTCGTCAAGAAAAAGTTTATAACCTTATACATGGGATCAATTTGAAAAATGCAATTGTAACTCTTACTGATACGTCCAACAATAACATGTTACACATTGTAGCTGTGTTGCCGCCATTCGCACGGCTTAATCCTATCCCAGGTGCAGCTTTGCAAATGCAGAGAGAACTACAATGGTTTAAGGTCAGAAATATTTCTCCCTCTATTTTTAAGTTATTTTCCTAATAGGAAAATGCTAAGAGTCCCAACTTTTTTTTTTTCCCAACATTTGTTTCTCACCTTACGTAGCATCTCCTTACTTGACAGGGTTCCTTTTGTCCAATGTATGAATATTATGTAATTAAGTTAAGAAAAAAAATTGGAATCTCCAGCACTACTGTTCCTAATATGATATATATGAGTCAAAACATATTTGGCTCCTTATGTAAGCAGTTATTCCTCCTTACGACCTAATATTGAAAAGTTGACATAGGTAGTGCACTACTATAACTTCTAAGGAAATTGATATTATGCCTAATTTACTTTTTAGGGTTAACTACACTAATGCCCCTTGAAGTTTTGACCATGCACTTTTCCATTTTTGTTCTAAAACTTCAAAATTCTCAATTGAGTCCTTAAATTTCAATTCCTAAATTTAGTAAGGATAAAATGAAACATATGTTTAAAAGTTCGATGGAACAATGATAACTTCGTCCATTCAGGTGCTATATACCCACTCCATGCATGTATACCTTCACACTCATAAACTATATGCTTTCTCACTGTTTCATCTTTCTCATTCCACTCTCATCTTCCCTCATGCCTATACCTAAGAGTCAAGTGAAGTATGTTGCTTAATTAATTAAGATATAGATAATTTTTCTAACATACATATCTCTAGGTTAGGGTTAGGAATCTAGAAGTTTAGCACCTTCATGTATTTCCTTTTTCACTCAATTTTTTAAATGAATTTTCATTTTTTTTTTTTTACTAAACACACAAAGCGAAATTAATATAATGACTCATTTAAAATTTTTAAAGTTCAAAAACCAAAATGGGAACCGGTCAAATTATAAGTAAGAGGGACATTAGTATATTTAACACAAGTTTTTAGTATAACTTATATAAACTCGATCTATATATTAATTTTTAGAGGAAATTACAGATTTGGTATACTTATTTTATACATAGTTAATTCAATTTTAGTCCACGATCTTTTTAAATTTATGTTTTGGTCAACTAATTGTTTTACTTGTTCAATAAACGTCCATACTTGTTTTCTCAAACTTAGCCCACATTTTACCCTATCATCTCACTCAAATTTAGCAAACATATACTTGTTTTAAAGCTATGCATCTTCTCTTTTCAACCATATAAAAATCATTCAAATTAGAGTTCTACAACTCAAGATAATTAACCCCAAAGTAGGATACCCGAAACAGCCAATTTTTCCCATAAATTTTTTCAGATTTTTCAAACTTCACCAAACTTCAATTCTCTTCTATTCTAATACTCCAAATTGGTTCCTATTACTTAAAAATTATGAAATATAACTTATACTTCAATTATAATTGAAGAAAATACAACCCAAAAGATTTAAAATCATAAACCCCAAAACTAAAATTTTCGAACTGGACCTTTATTTAACAAGTAAAACAAATAGTGGACCAAAACAAAATTTAAAACAGATTGTGGACCAAAATTGAACTAGGTATAAAATAAGTAAATTAAATCTGTAATTTCCTCTAATTTTTATCATGTATTAGGTAGTGTACGTACTGTTGCCTTTCGATCAATACATTTTGTGCCAAATTTTTTTAGGGCATAACCTACATGAACATCCATGGATTGAATTGGGTTTTTATTTTAATTTAATAACAATATTGAAGAAAAAATTGTTGGTATTGTATACTTGATAGAAGGGTCCATTATTTATAATAGAGTAATATATTCATCAATTATTTATAAAAGGTCATTCACAGTTTAGTCAATTTTATATGTCATCTATAGACTAATACCATATTAGTATATAAGAATTGGCTGAGCTAAAAAAAAATTATCTAATTGTCACGTTGACGTTTTCTATCCAAAATTGGCCATAATATTAACCTAAAATTGTTCAGTAAAAATATATCATGTTGGTCTTACTGATTGAGATATTTAGGTATCAATCATACGACACCTAACATTTTAGGGTTTGGATACTAAGAGATACAAGTCTCATGTTCCTAACTTTTTTAGTAAATTATTCTCTTAACTTAAAATTATGGACCTCTTGTATGGATATTTGTGGATATGGAGGATCGATGTGACATAAAATAAACATTTGCCCTTGATTGATAGAAATGTGTATGCGTAGTACATCAAATGTGCTATCCAAAGATTGGCTTTAGGGCATACGTACATCCAACACAAACGTACCCCCAACAAAAAAGAGAGCATGTGATAATCTATTAGAGTCCAAACCTTTGAGTGATGTCTATTATATGGATTCAATCGTTCAAATATAAACTGAAACTAGATAATCTTCATTAATTAATATCCATACATATATCAAATTATATTAATTTACTTAAAATTAAGAGGAGATCATTTTAGCTGAGAATAACAAAAAAAAAAAGGCAAAGACAATTACAATTTTTTTAAAAACCTGTTAGTTACTAATGTGTTAGGATTTTTCGACCTCATTCTTAAATAAGATTGCAGTCTATATGGTTTGAATCCAAAATGTAGTAAAATGAAGTATGTGATTGATCGTAATTCCTTCAAAAAAATGTAAATGGTACTCTAGTGCATTTCTCCATCTGAGTCAGAATAAACATGTTTTTCGAACCTTCAATTCATTTTATGTTGAAATTGAATAAAGAATTCATAAAATCCAATAAAATAAAAAGAATAATGAACATATCCATGAAATGTTGGTTGATCTTCTTTGGGAACCATTAGAGGCTTCTGATTATAAATTTATAATTTAGGTTAATTTTAAGAGACAAACCATGTATTTGTTTAGTGTTAAGGATATATGATTATAGATTTTAGCTAGGGTGTTTGTTTAGGGTTTATGTATAAGTTTAGAGTTTTGAAATGTGCCAACCCACGAATTGGTATAATTGAAATGTATATTTCAATCACCTATTGGTACAGAGTTAATGATTTTTTTAGGTAAATAAATCTCACAATTTGTGAGATTTAAATTTCATTAATTATAGAAGTAAATATTTTAGATAACATTAGGGAAAATTTTGAAATTGAAAAACCGGCAGGGAAAAACCATAATAGACAAAGGTTTTCCCCTGCCACGTTGGTTTTCTCAATTACCAACTATATTTTTGGATTTAGTTGTGAATGACTCTTTATTTAATTACTTTATAATGACCAACGTACCATTAACCCTTTCGTTTTATATGGCCGCTTAGAGGGCAAAGGAATTTAAAGGTTGGTTGGAAGAGGAGAGTTGATTAAATATTACTTTGTGCCACGTACTCATCGATCTCTGAGTTTTTGTTTAATTGAAATGCAGGAGGTGGAGAGTATTGTACCTTATAAGGCTCTTTTATCTTTAAATGCGGATGGTATCACTGCAGGTGAACTATTTACCAGAAATCACAAGGACTTAATGAAGGATGGAGAAAAGTGGATGAAACAAATAGCAACTTCTTTTACAGTTGTTGGTGCTTTGGTTATTACCATCATGTTTTCTGTAGCATTCACAGTACCAGGTGGAAATAATGGAGATACAGGTGTTCCTTTATTGTTAGATAAAAAAATGTTTTGGGTATTTATAGTTTCAGATGCTATATCGCTCTGTTCAGCCATAACTTCAGTATTGATGTTTTTGGGAATCTTTACATCAAGTTATACAGAAGATGATTTCCTCAAATCCTTGCCCCATAAGATGACAATAGGCGTTTTCACCCTTATTTTCTCTATCGCTACCATGATGATCACCTTTTGTTCTGCTGTTGCCATTATATTTCAGGGGAAAGTGGTGATTGTTATTCCAACCATTATTCTTGCAATTGTTCCAATCTTCTTGATTGTATCGATGCAATTTCCACTCTTTTCTGATATTTTTAGATATACGTATGGAGTAGGATTATTTGACAGGAACATCAAACAGTGGATGGAATCCCGATACTTTTGGTGAACCACTTCCAAGTTCAAAGTTCTTATGTATATTGTAAGAAAAAGAGCTTGTACGTGTTCCGATGTTCAACTATTTTATGATTGAATTGGAAAACTATTTGTTCTTTAATTTGCATAATTAAATCGGATAAAACCATTTGCCATATATGGTTTTTACTCATGTAACTGATTAGAAATATTCATTATAGTCGTTTTCTTAGAGAGACGCTATAGGCACGTACTTTTAAAAATTCATTATGCTCTCCTCTATATTTTTCTCTTAATTTCATTATGTTATTCTGATTGTCAAAATTGCCCTTGCTCCTTAACAAAAATTCAGCCTCTAACGGATGAGAGTTATACAGCTTGAGAAACTAAAACTTGATGTTGTACAGATGCAGATGCACGTGTATATTGCTTTTTGAAGATGAATCTACATGGTGCTGTGCAGATACATTACATACGCATGCTCGCTCCTATGTAGATACAGTGCATCTGCATATCCAAATTTAACATTTTTATTAAATAAAAGTTTAAGATTATAAAATTTTATAATTTTATAATTTTCTTCAATAAAACAGATTATAAAATTATATTGACATGGAGCTTCATCTACAGATGTAGCTTAGAAAACTTGTAGATGAAGATCGTGTGCATGTACGTCCATGTCTAAATTTACCTTGACATCTTTGTTCTGAATATTTTTCAACTTTTTTTTAAGCCATTCAACCTCCACTTTGTAATTTGTAAAGTCCCAATCTGGGATTGCCATAGCAATTTTTTTTAATTTTTTTATTATAATATTTTGATGCTTGAAAGTCGAAAATGATAGTTTGTATTAAGTGATTTATCTACCTAATTAACTTGATTAAAACCACAATCAGTAATCGGACCCCAATTTTTGTTTTATGTGATGACTCATGGACTAATCAAAAAAACAAAACTCTGACGACACAATGGCTAAAATCTGAATACACAGATTGACTTGTAAATCAAGAATAACTTTTGTAAACAACACAAATCAAACACACCAAAGGATTAAGTGACAACCTATGCACTCAAATGATCCATCAGTGTAGGCATTCAGTGCTATCAACCACTAAAGTGGTGTGTGAACAGATTTTCAAGCTTTCATTTGGCATTCAAAAGGTTAAGTTAACATGTTAAAGAGAAGTGTGTGATTTTGTGATAGAATTTCCAAATTAATAGTCAGCAACACAATAGAAATAAACAACGAACAAGGCACAAGTGGCTGTCCAAAGAGACAAATGAAGGCATATTCCTTTTGTCTTAGAGAGGTATCTTAGTACAGCTAAGGATAGGAATGAGGAGCTGTAAAATCAGATATTTCTTTATTTTACAAAATTCAGAAATGGGGAAAATGATGAATAGTGCTGAGGTGTGTGAGCGAGTGGCGTGAAAGTAATGAGAAGCAAAGATCTGATTTGATTGATTCAATGAAAGAACTAATTCATGTGATGTACACATGCATGTTTAGAAAAACATAAAATGGGCTTTAAAAAAAAAAATCTCGAAATGGCCCACTAAAGTGACACAGTCATTTAAGTGTTAATCACTGTACGTGAAGAAACACGTCCTTATGATCAGTGAGTGACTAGTCAAATAGACACAAACATGTTTTTCGTGAAATGCATGCAGTGCAGCAGTATACCTTAGATCTTTTTGCATTGCAACTTCATTCTTGATTTCTTCAACATAAGTGATCTTAACCTTGATTCTAGCCTAGAGTTTGTGAGTGAATGATTAAGAAATAAATATAATGATTTTGACAAGACAAAGTCAATACATCAAATCCTAGAAACTAACAGAAAATCTTACTTAATTAATACGTCAAGGCTTACGCCTCGTCTTGTAAGACCGAAAACATCTCACATCACGCAAAACTTATCTTCTATTATGCAAATTAAACTTTATTAATTGTGAGATTCTCTTGACGCACAAAAAATTAAAGCATTCAATTTAAAATCAATAAATAAAGACCAAAAACTTTATGATAAAGGGACTGTCAAGAGCTTTGTGTTTTTAAAAAAAAAAAAATTGAGTAAATTCAAACTACAGATCTGGTGAATTAAATGACACCGACTACCATATCAACATCCACATTAGTCGGTGATTTAAATTTGGAATAATACTCGATGCCCTTAGTATTATTGTAGGGCTAATATGGACAGATGAAGTCATTTGCACTTCACATATCGATCATTAACAAAAAAATCTTATGAAATTCATGGTAGTGTAATTAGCTTAATTGATTATATGCATAAAACACAATTAACAAGAACAACTAAGCTTGACCTTAAGCCGCCATATCTGCAAAACACGAATAGCTTGAGCCTTGAGCAACAAGATTGTGGGCTCAAAATAAAACACACATGAATTGGGCTGGGCCTAAAGTGATCGAATGACCTTTTGGATTCTTAATGCTCTAACTTGATTTAAAGCCCATGGTGGGATCAGCCCGTAAACAAGCATACGAAGGCTCATGTTAAGGACTAGGTATTCACCATGTGTGGAATAACAAGCCATGTCCCTATTAACTAGGAACGTGGGTGTGTTTCCCCCGCTTCGAGCATGATTAATCCATGCAGGACGTGGAATCATGGGAAATGGAAGTGGGGAGATAGGAAGAGTCGATTGGAGAGCAAGGATTAATATTCTATGAGTGGCCACAGGCACAACAGTAAAAGGTACGCAATCATTCTTGGGAATTATTCTATCTATTGAGCAATTACTTACTTAGGCATCAGAGTATCTTTGCCAAGAGGACATTCCCAGAACTTCGTCCATCAAGAAGTCAACCAGTCTATATTTTTCGTCTCGAGGTTAGGTTCTTTCAACCATCCATTTATTTATTGTTAAGCTAATCAATTTCTTTACGAGAATTTTAGCTCCAACAAGTGGCGCCATCTGTGGGAATCGTGAACGGAAGAATTGAAAGCAATCATGAGCGGAGACGAAATCCCCGAAGTAATGAACCAGGCAGAGTTCATGGCACTCTTCAAAGGAATGATCAATGATGTGAAAGAAGCCACCAGGATGGCCACTGAAGCATTAGAAGCAACTAAGCAAAGAGAAAACATAGTGAAAGGGAAAAGGAAACAGTTCAGGGAGGTCGAGTGAACCAAATGGTAACTTGACTCCCGAGGAAGAGCTTCTGCTTAATGATGAAGAAAACCAGCGCGGGGGAAAGAAAAGTCAGGAAAACGATTATCGTGAAGAATTGAAAAAGCTCATCTCAGGCTACCGAGCTCAAACCCCCGCCCAATTAGCGTTGTTAGCAGCTCGGGGCATCTGTAAATTCCCATTCTCTCAGGAGATCATAGCCTACCCAAGGTCGGAGAAATTTCAGCCCCCGAAATTCCAGTTTTTCGATGGGATGGGGGATCCCATGGAGCATATCTATCACTTCCAGCAACAGATGGTCTTGGAAGCCGAAAACGAGGCATTACTCTCTAAAATGTTTCCATCGAGCCTCACTGGACCCGCATTCACCTTGTTCCGACAATTGAGACCACAATCCATCGAGGGATTTGCTGAACTCTGCGAGGCATTCATCTCACAGTATATAAACAATCAAAAGTGCAAGAAGAACATAACAGTGCTCTTCAGCACCAAGCAAGTGAGGAATGAAAAGCTGAAGGATTATCTTGCATGCTTCGTGATTGAGATGTCAGCTCTTAAGAACTGCCTTCAGGACACAACATGGCTTTTCACCCTTTTTTTCTCTATTGCAACCATGATGGTAGCCTTTTGTGCTGCCCCCCTCCTTATGCTTGAAGAAAAACCATGGACTGCTGTTCCAATTATTTTGCTTTCTAGTATTCCAGTCACTTTATTTGCTGTGATGAAAGTTCCTCTCCTTTTGAGATTTTAGTTTGCACTTTTGGAGTAGGAATATTTGATAAGAATGTTGAAGATTGGTTAAAAGTTGGTCATGCATGAGTACTAGATGTGGATCCCACACATGATGTGAGTGCAAATGTGATACGGATGCAAAGGAAAGTGGTGCGTATTGATGTGAGTGCAAATGTTTTGTTTTGGTTTATTTTTATTTTATTTTATAATCATGCGAGTACAAATGTGATTGTAAAAGTTTAAAATAATAAGAGTATACTCTAGGCTTCCTATGAGATTGTCGATAACATGAGATTTCTTAATAATATATATATATTTGTTGATGTTATGCGACTTGTCTATGTGTTGAGAGAGAGAATCCGAGAGAAATAAAGCCTACAGAATATGAGGTTTTGGGTTTTCACTAATTGTTAATTGGTAATGCATGTTGATCCCATATTTATTTAACGTACATTGAATGGTATAAGAACATATGTGATTTTTAATTTAACAAATAGATAATATATTTTGATATTGTAGAGAAATTTGAGCATTCAACCTAAAATCAATTCGCATTACATGTAGAGACTCAAAACTTTGTATTAATTATATTATACAAGACTTTATTTGTGCTTTTTGAAAAGAAAAAAAATTAGTAAATTCTTTTTTGGCCAAAATGGTAATTAAATGTCATGGACTACAATATATCAACATCCACATGAGTTGGTGAATTAAATTTGCCATAATACTCGATGCCCCTAGTATTACGTACTGTAGGGCAAATAAGGACAGATGAGGCCTTAAAGAAATTAAAGTCATGTGCACTTCACATATCATTTAACAAAAAATCTGATGAAATTCATGGTACGTAGAAACTACATTTCATATTTTTAAAGGAAAAGTAGTAAGGTAAAAAATTCCATAATCTTGTACTCAGCCTCTTTCTTCTCCTTCTTATTTCCATCACCAAACTTTCCCACTTTCCCAAGCACCCTCACCCAATTTCCAAACACCCTAACATTTTTCAGCGCCTTATCACTCTATCTATCAGCTAGGGAGTGACATATGTGGTTTGGTCAAAGTTTGGAGGTGATTTCTTGTTCAAACTTTCAGTTCTACTTATCAAGTAGGAATATATTTGATAGGAAGTTCAAACATTGGTTATAAATATTTCTTGATTTTATACCATGTATATAATTTCTTTTTCTTTTTCTCTTAAAAGAATTGAATCTCGATCATAATCTTTTGTGATACTTTTTGGCATGTGATAAGTCATTTATATATCATATAAATGTACTCTTTTTACTTAGATATTGAATGCAAAAGTTGATTGTTTTATAGAGATCTTCACATATTTCAGCTTTTGTATTTTCAGGAGCTGTAAAATGTAAAACATGGATAAATTGCGTTTTACTTGGGAATTTTTGGATAAAACCACTTGGAGATGAAAGCTAAGAGTTCAAAGAACGTTGGGTCCAATTTCCAGAGTCATTGGATCAGCCAATCGTTCATAACAAGCTGTCAAAGTCGAGTTATGAGTTATTCGGGCAGACTGGAGCTATTGGGCTTGAGGACGGTTTTAGCCAAGCTTATGAGCTTTTTCTTGGAAAATGTTTGTCATCAAAGTTGTAGCTGACATCAAGACCTTTTCAACGCCATCTTACACGTCCAATTTGGTGAAGATTAAGGCCTCCAAAAGCCCAGAATCGGATTCCCTACTGTAACCCGCAAGAAATTAAGAAAGCTGATTACACTACAAGAAAAACATATTTGGGCGACGACACTTTGGGCGACGAACATATATTCGTCGCCCAAAGCAATTTAGGGCGACGAACAAGAAAACTTGTCGCTCAATGTCATAAAGGTTTGGGCGACGAACCTGTTCGTCGCCCAAAAGGAGGTTTGGGCGACGAATAACATGTTCCTCGCCCAAAGTCACGATGAACTTATCTCGTCGCCTAAACATACGCAACAAACAATTAATTCAGAAATCCATTGGGCGAGGAATATACATATTCGTCGCCCAAAGTGCCTTTGGGCGAGGAAAACGTAAATTTGTCGCCCAAACTTACTTTGGGTGACAAAATATTTCGTCGCCCAAACTCAGTTTGGGCAAGGAACTTATTCGTCGCCCAAAGGGTCATCCTGTTCTGTAATAATCGTTTGGGCGAGGAACCTAACATTTCGTCGCCCAAAGGAACTTATTCGTCGCCCAAAGGGTCATCCTGTTCTGTAATAATCGTTTGGGCGAGGAACCTAACGTTTCGTCGCCCAAAGTAACTTTGGGCGACGAATGGTAGGTTCCTCGCCCAAGATCACTTTGGGCGACGAAATTTGTAGTTCCTCGCCCAAAGTAAGAATACTTTTTTGTTTACAATTTTATATATGTAATAGCATACGATACGATTGTATTTCCAAAGATCATAACCATTCATTTTTTAATTCCCCACTCAAGGATCATCCATGCAAAAAATTAGCTCAATCGGAGATGTAGAAGTTAGGTAACGGTGGTTGAACTTATGAACGATTGTAAATTTTCTAATACGAATCGAAGTATGAGATGAATTCCGATTTAGCCGATTTTTTGCAGGGATGATCTTTCAGTATAAACGAATAGAATGAACGGTTCCGATCGTTAAAATCACATTGTAGTCTTCACAAATTGTTGAATCGCCAAAATTTCTACCCAAAAGTTTATATAATTATACTCTTCAAGTGTATTTGTATGTAGAAGATCACTTTTGTATTGTGTTTTTAACGATCCGAACCAATCATTCCTTAGTGGCTCACTCAAAGATCATCCATTCAAAAAATTAACTCAATCGGAGATGTAGAAGTTAGGTAACGGTGGTTGAACTTATGAACGATTGTAAATTTTCTAATACGAATCGAAGTATGAGATGAATTCCGATTTAGCCGATTTTTTGCAGGGATGATCTTCTAGTATAAACGAATAGAATGAACGGTTCCGATCGTTGAAATCACATTGTAGTCTTCACAAATTGTTTAATCGCTAAAATTTCTACCCAAAAGTTAATATAATTATACTCTTCAAGTGTATTTGTATGTAGAAGATCACTTTTGTATTGTGTTTTTAACGATCTGAACCGATCATTCCTTAGTGGCTCACTCAAAGATCATCCATGCAAAAAATTAACTCAATTGGAGATGTAGAAGTTAGGTTTAGCATTTAGGATGTATGAACGATCTTGATTCTTATAATAATAATCGAACGGGTAGATGAACTCCGATTGAGCCGATTTTTTCCAGGGTTGATCTTTGAGTATGAACATATATGAAGAATGGCTCTGATTGTGATAATCACGTTGTGGTCTTCACAATTATTGAAGCTACAAGGTTTTAACAAAAGAGTTGATATAATTTTATTCTTCAAATGCAAAAATCACTGATTTATATGTAGAACCTTATATGTCGATTGTGTTTTTAACGATCTGAACCGTTCATTTATTAGTTTGTCACTCGAAGATCATTCATCTAAAATATTAGGTCAATTGGAGATCTAGAAGTTTGGTATTGGAGCTCGAACGTATGAACGATCATGGTTCATAAAAAAATTCAACTTTGGGCGACGAAATGTAGCTTTAGGCGACGAACAGTGCATCGCCCAAAGTCTGAAATTATGGCGGGATAAAACGGTGCCCTAAAGTCAACAACTTTGGGCGACGAACATGAATTCGTCGCCCAAAGTACTTTAGGCGACGAATTAACACGTTCGTCGCCCAAAGTGACTTTGGGCGACGAATTCATGTTCGTCGCTTTAATATACTTGGGGCGACGAATTCATGTTCGTCGCCCAAAGTCTTTAAATTTATACCCATTTCTGGGTGCACTTCAGTCGATCAGCTCACTCATTCATCCCTCACCCTAGCTCGCAGCGCCGTCCCTCACCCTCGCAGCTCCTTCCCTCAGCTCTCACTCCCTCCTCCTCCTCCCTCCGCCTCCTCCTCCTCCTCCCTCCTCCCCGAAACCCAAAACCGCCCCCCCCATCGGCATCCCACCCCCCGCGAAATCCCNTGCATTTTTGGTGAGGTATGTGTTTAATCTATCTTTTAGTTAAGTTTTTGTATGATTTAGTATTTAATATTTAATATATAATTATATTAAATTTTTGAGTGAATTAGTTTGTATGTTAAAATTAATTATAAAATTCATTAATTAATTTGTATGTTTTTATATGCTAAAATTTAATAGTTTGTTTGTATGCTTATATGTATATTGTTAGATTAATTATAATTTAGTTTGTATGTTACATTTAGTTTAGTTGTAATTGCAAAATTTCCGATGACGTAGTCCAGCACTTCTCGAGTACTGGGTGAGGTCATGTGGCACGAAGCGCTTGTGCGAAGTTATCAATCGATAACTTTGTACATTTAACTAATCGTGCGAAGTTATCAGTGGATAACTTTGTACACTAAATTTAAATTCACCTTAGACCCGTTCGAGAGTCTATTGGACGCGCGCATGGGCGCTTGGTGTGACTGCGCTCCAATAGGATTCTTGAATTGTCCAAATTACCCATGGACAGTTTGGGAGTGCACAATTATGTGTTGTGGTTAGCGGTTCATGTGATGTGGTTTTAATTTTATTTAGATGTTATAAGATTACTGTGAAATTAATATAATATATTTGCTTTTGTAGGTACCAAAACCACGAGGGGGATAAGTAGAGGGTTGAAGGCGTCGCGAATCACTCGCACGACGAACGAGAGGATTCGAATCGTTCTTGAGCAAGGTCACCTACGACCGAGCAAGGAGTTCCATAGCACTTTCGCTTCCTTTGTCGGATCGATTATCCGTGGTGAATGCCCCATGCTTTTTCCCAGTTGGGAAAAGGTTGATGACGCCATCAAGAGGACCATTATGGGCTCCATTTCTGTGAGATATTTCGATTAATATAAAATGATTAATTTGATCATTTCTAACAATTTGATAATTGCATTTTTTTCAGGTAAAATATGACATTCGGATGGAGGATCCGGATGTAGCTAGGTATATGGAGAAGTTATTGAGAAAAGTGTACGCACAATGGAAGCACGAGCTGCACAAAGAATATAACATGTTTGGATCGGCAGATGAGGCATTGGCCAGCCCTCCTCCGGAGATGGCAGCTCGGCTTGATCAGTGGCAGTGGTTGTGCACTCATTTTCAGAGTCTGGAATTTTTGGTATGTTATATCATTTTAGGACTTCAAAATTATTTTTTCTTATGTTATTCCTTTATTGTGTATACACTAATATGTGCATTTCCAATTTGCTTAATATTTAACAGAGGAAGTCGAATGCCAATCTTCAGAACCGGAAAACGCCCGCAAGGATTGATCATCATGGTGGTTCCATGCCCTTCTCATACCGGGTGGAGTCGTATCGTCAGGTGCGCTATTATTTAATTTAATATATATATATTCCTTAGTATTGTTTGAGTTTTTGTCAACATTACATTCTTTTTCAGGCTGGTTCGCAATTTCCGGAGGTCGACAACTACGGGGATATTTATGCCCGACCCGGCAACGACAAGGGCAAGGCGAAGCACGTTAGTTTTTTATATTTTAGTTTTATTTCACAAATTTAAATTTTTGTATTTGATTTCTTAATTCCTAACTTGTGTATAATATTTTGAAGGCTGAGATGCTCGCCAAGAAGGCGAGTTATTTGGAGGAGGTGGCCAGCCAGTACCCTCCGGACACTCCGTTGGAGTCGATCTCAGTCCCCGATCCCGATGCCGGTCTTCGTATTATGACGGAGACACTGGGTGTTAGGCGTGGTAAGGAGATACGCGGAATGGGAGCGGGTCGGGTTCGTGATCTCAGCGCCGGGTCTTCATCTCAGCCATCTGCAGAATTAGTCAACCTGACCACTGAAGTGCAGTTGTTGAAGGGTCAGCTAGAACAATCGAGAGCGGCATATGCGGAGCAGACGAGTAAGGTGCAGCAGATGCAGCAGATGTTTGGCCAGTTGGCCAGGATTGTACCTGGGTTTGTGCTGCCGCCCGACATTGACCAATGCATGCCAGACTCCTCCACCGGTGTCGATGATGCTACTGACCTAGGGGACCATTAGTTATTTGTATGTATGTAATAATTAAATTGTTTCTACTTTGTATGGATATTTTGTATATATAAATTTATTAATTTTGTTTTATATATTTTTTGAATAAAGATTTGTTTTTTTTAATATTAAATTCATATATACAATTTAAATAAAATTTTTTTTTTTAAATAAAATACGTTTGGGCGACGGACAAATTTCGTCGCCCAAAGAGGTTTTGGGCGACGAACACCCGTATTCGTCGCCCAAAGAATGTTTAGGCGACGGACAAATTTCGTCGCCCAAAGAGGGTTTGGGCGACAAACACCCTTATTCGTCGCCCAAAGCATGTTTAGGCGACGGAAAAATTTCGTCGCCCAAACCCTCTTTGGGCGACGAAATTGTTCCGTCGCCCAAAGCACGTTCCAGCGAGAAAATTAGTTATTCCTCTCCCAAATCATGTTTAGGCGACGGAAAATTTCGTCGCCCAAAGAGGCTTTGGGCGACGAATAAAGGTGTTCGTCGCCCAAACCCTCTTTGGGCGACGAAATTTTTCCGTCACCTAAACATGCTTTGGGCGACGAATTTTATGTTTTAGGAGACAAAAAAATTTCGTCGCCCCAGGTTTCTTTGGGCGACGAAATTTATGGGTTCGTCGCCCAAACTCTTGGGCGACACATTTTGGGCGTCCAAATTCTCGACGAACCAATTTCGTCGCCCAAACTTTTGGGCGACGAAACTCTACTTTGGGCGACGAATTCCGTTCCTCTCCCAAACCCTTTTTTCTTGTAGTGTTAGAACTTTCTATTTTTAGTTTCCTATGTAGTTGCGTTTTTATGGGCTGCCTTTTTCCTTGTAAGTTAAGTAATTTGAGGTTTATTAGGACTAGGAAAATGGGGAAAGACCCTATATAAAGCATAGCCCAGGTCAGATTAAAGGACGGATCGTTACACTAAAAAGGGGAGACTAACTGAGGCGTGTGCGTACATCTCTTTATTGTTGGGTTTTCTCTTCCATTCTTATGCTATTACTTGGGTTTTTAATTATGTTTATGTGTAACTAAACCTCAAGCTAGGGCAGGGCTACACCATAGCAGGATGATATAGCAACTTTATTTTTATTTATCCATTAATATGATTCTTGGTTTGAACTTTTAATTGTTGTGGTTTATACTGGTTATATGCCTGATGCTTGATCACCATGATGGTATATGACTAAGTTATATGATGCAAAATTGAGTGAATGACACACTGATTTTGATGTATGCTTCTTGCAATTAAAAGGTGTAATTACTTAGGGTAAATACCATGCTCTAAGAATTACATGATTATTTTGGTTACTTGTGTTCATTACCCTTTGCATGTTTATATCTAGCCTAAATACCATAGGGAGATTGCATGTTGTAGGAATTATTCTAGTCTAAATGCCATAGGAAGAATAAATAAAGGATAACCAATCTTCAAACTAGAATTCCCCTTTAATGGATGAATGATATATATGTGCTATATTGGATGAATGATCGCTTGTGGTGGACGCCTAGCCTTAGTCCTTTATATATTTGATTTTACCAACTTATAATCCTTCTAAATCTTCTTTTTAAATTTGTATTTTTATTTTACTGCATTTAATTCTTAAATAATCTCAAAACGTAACTCAAAATTTTCTTGTTTTACAAGTTCAGTACTTAGAGCATCTTTTCAATTGATTTCAGTCCTCGTGGGAATGACCTCGTATTTACTTTTGCGATACTAATAATAGCCTTGTTCTATTGCGAGTATATGTAGTGTTTTAACCTCTGTTTTGCAGGTGGCTAAAATTCTATCACAATTTTATCACTCTATCTATCAGCTAGGGAGTGACATATGTGGTTTGGTCAAAGTTTGGAGGTGATATCTTGTTCAAACTGTCAGTTCTACTTATCAAGTAGGAATATTTGATAGGAAGTTCAAACATTGGTTATAAATATTTCTTGATTTTATACCATGTATATAATTTTTTTTTTCTTTTTCTCTTAAAAGAATTGAATCTCGATCATAATCTTTTGTGATACTTTTTGGCATGTAAGACTTTGTTGGTGTTAATTGGCTTATCCTGTTGACATGAACATATATACTAGAAACCCTTAATAGTACGTTAAACAATTGTAAAAATATTATTTTAAAATTAAGGATGTGCTATGTATGGTATCTCCATCTAACTCATCCAACCTACCACACTTTATTCATAACTAAATAATATAATGTTTGTCATCCATTTACTAATTGATGAAGAGAAGATTTAATTGCGGAATAAATAGTATGCCAACCATTCTGTGAAGGATGCACCATGTCCCAAAAGAAGGATAATTTCGGGTCATTGCATATTGTGTATTTCTTTGCCCCACTCTTGTCCACACTCCCGCATGAGTATTCACTGCTCACCCCCACACAACATGGCTTCAGTGGATTCTGCAACGTCAAATTTCCTGCTAGAAAAAAAAAAAAAAGTATTTCTTAAGAACAAGGTACACTTTTTTTGTTTGAGAATTAAGAACAAGGTATACTTAATACAAGGAACATTTAAGAAATGACATCCTTTGTTGATCTTTTTGGTACTGATTTCATGTTAATTCTGTTCAAAATAATTAAAAAGAAATATAGAATGACGTAGTTAAATTTTAGACATAACTGTAAAGGCAAAATTTATTTTGGTCCCTGTAATTCAAGCCAAGTTCTACTTTTGTCTATATAGTTTTAATTATCCTTATTTTGGTTCTGAATTTTACAAATTATTGCAATTTAAGGATATATTAGCATTCTCGTCTATTAATTCGTTAAATCCACTCTTAAATTGCTAACGGATTGCAAAATACATAACAAAAATGCAATGAATTTGACAATCTAATGAACGAAAAGTATATGACCAAATTAGAACAATTGAAACTATTAAAACGAAAGTGGAACTTGACCCAAACTATAGACAAAAAGTGAAATTTGGCCCAACGAAAATTTGTAGCAATAAAAGGGAATTACCTTGAGGTAGTTTAAGTGCAGACATGAATGCGTTATAGACATCCAAGACTACAAAAGCAGATTTCTTAGTCTCTTGTGCCAATTCTTGTACTTTTTGGCCCAAAATCTGGTTGTGGAAACCTGAGGCCAAGTTGGCCATATCACTGCAATTCTGATACGAGAGAAGAGAAGTTAACCTGGGCAAACATCCCATGGGCTCTATTGCAGTGACCGCTATTTTTGGCACACCCAAATCATGTATGCGCTTCAGATGCACACCAAGCTGGTTAACAATCGTTTTGGTGAATGCTGCCAAGTCCTATCATGTGGACGATGTGGTTAGAAAGAAACTCTCCATACACAGTTCAATATATGAATAATCAATATGTATATATATGGTCATGCCAATAAAAGTAATTGTTAATTTGGACTAAACGAATTAATTAATGAGATGAGCAATAGTGGAGAATAACATAAAATAACAATTTTAGTGTGCAACAAGGGTCAATTTGTCTCAATAGTACAACAATTCAATTGACTAATATATAGTCCGGTCTCATACTACACCAAATATGGGATAATACTCTAGTAACAATATTAATGCTAGAACCATCAAATTTGATTACCAAATTCATTCATCAAATGATATCTTAGTACAAATCTATTTTATCTGTTAGAAACAAAAGAAGTTTGCTGTGAGCATAAATCGAAATAAATAAAATACTATCACATTATTTGGTAAACAAAACTTAATAATTAATAATTAAATTTGGTGAATGTAGTAGTATTTAATGTAGTAGCATTAGCTGTACTTACTACTTCCTATGAAAAGTTGAAAGAACAGCTAATGCTGGAAGCTATCAGTATGATATAACAAATTTTTATTTATTTTTTACTAAATTTCATCTAACTATGCGTCTATGCCTTTTGAATACACACCCAAATAGAAAAAAGTTCTATGAAAAAGCTTTACTTGTTTACAGACCATAATTACGAAAGGGTCTCAAGATCAGATACTACGGTCTCACTAAATATTGGAGTGTTTTTTTATTTTTAAGAGACAATTTTGAATATTAGTGAACACTTATAATTTATATTTAACATTGAATTCAACAACATTGTTTCTCACCGTGTTGTTGAAAATTTGTCTTTCATTTGAACAACTTTACAAGACATGGTAGTAGCATACATCGCTAGAACTCGCCAAAATAAGTAAACTAATTAATAATTAAAAATCATCTACTTGGTAGAGTTAGCTTAACCACTCACCTGACTGCCGTTGACTGGCTTAGCAAGATGTGCGGCATAGTCGTTTCCCCCAACCGATACTAAAGCAATGGAGGAGTCAATGTCGTTTTTGGTATACAATTTTTGTTTAAGTAGTTGTTGGAAAAGGCCGATTTGGGTAGTCAAGTTTGGTCCACTGACCAACGTATCAAAAACACCAGTCCCTCCATATGCAAAGTTCATCCCGTTCTCTAGTTTCGATTTCTCCACAGATTTTCTTCCTTCATAAGGTACTGGAGAGCTTATGCCCAAAAAGGAAGCTGCATTGCAATACAAAGAAGAATGGCAAAGAAAATTAAATCTGAGCTCCCATGTCATACATTCAAAGAAAATTAACCGTAGTTCAGGCTGCCCCATTTAAGACTTTTTGCCCACTACTATTGTCCCAATTTTATGTAAGGGTTTTTTGAATCTTAAAAAATTTCACACTCAGAACCAAAAAAAAAAAATCCACCAAACCCCAAATTAAGTTCTTTCTGTGCATGTTTGCAAAATGTTGTTTATCAGTAAACAGATGTCCTAAACACACATTAATGATATTTGACCAAAAATTAAAAAAACACAATGATAGAAAGAGACGTTTTACTGTTTTAGTTCAACTCAACAACATGCACGATTCCACTTTATTCAGAAATAGTCAATAATTACCAACAGTACTTTTGCTTAATTGTATTTGTCTTCTATAATCCCACGCAGGATCAGAATTTAAATTGATGGGATTATATATATAAGCTGAATTTATGGGAAGAAAATTGTGACGAGGAAATTAAATTAAAGGAATAACAAGAAGATTTATTTGCATTATTAGTACACAGAAGATAATGAGATGAGAGAAAGAAAAGTAACCTAAATAATCAGTGAGCACACGACCATCGGAGAACCGGCCGGCCGGCTTTCCGGGATAAGTGATCCCATACGGCACCTTCAAGAATTCCCACTTATTCCCAGTATCAGCATACGAGTCCCCGAAAACAAAAAGCTTTACAGAGCCATGATTACGACGGCGATGATGGTGGTGACGGTGGTGCGAGGCTTTCGCCGCATCAACTGCTGCCACAATCAAAAGCAATAAACACTTTTATGTGTCTGAGTAATAATTATTTTGAGGCTATAAATATAAATAAGCATGTATAGAATCAATAAATCTTTCATCAACCTGTAAAAGTGGTGATGCATAAAAGAAAGAGGCAAAAAGAGACGATGGTCGTTTGCTTCTCCATTTGAAAGCTGCAGATTGGGATCGAGTGTTGAAGAAAGAGAAATTAGTAAAGGGTAAGAAGTTTAATATTGTAGGTGAAAGACATTGGTGTTTTTTAATATATATAGTCAAAGAAAAAGGAAAGAAGGTCAAAAAGGAAAGGGAAAATTGAAATGTTCATTAGACTCCATAATTCAATGAATTCAAATTGGTTTACCTCTAAATTAATTGACCTTGTCGCCATTTCCATATTTTAAGAAATTTTCAACTCTGTATTTCTGTAAAGATGGAGGACATTTATGGCAGTCTACTATTTTGTTTTTTTGGTCAACGGTAGTCAACTATAGTTGCATTCTGGAATATCTGAGTTAGAAAAAGCAGAGCTTTTATAATTATTACTCAATAACAGACGACACCATAAAACATCAAAACTGGAAAGGAATAAGTATAACTAACAGACGAAAAGAATTAAAACACCTAAAAATAGAAAAACATATGAAAGATAAGAAAGGTAATTAAGGGAAACTTTGAAATGTTCATTAGGCTCCATAATTCACTGAATTCAAATTTGGTTTGCCTTCTAATTAATTGTGACCATTTCCATTTGGGAAATTTTCCATTCTGTATATATATTAGATGGAAATTAAACATTTATGGTGGTCAACAATTACGTTTGTTTTTTTTTTTTCAAAAATAAAAAATAAACAATTACGTATGTTTTCACACATGGCAAGTTTTGGACATATAATGCACCATACATCACTACTAGAAAAATTGTCATCGAGCACAAATATATGTGACACATTTTTTACATTGAGCATATATATCGTTGATACATGCTCTATATATTTGGACATACATAATTTGTGTTACCTATTTGTGCCCTTTTATATTGGACACAAATTTTGTGCCTAAATTAATATTTAAATAATCTCTCATCACATCACCGTCAGAAATTATTGTTAAACATTTTTCTCTCATTTTTCCTCTGTCTCTGTCTCCCTCCCCTTCTCTTTCTCTCCCTTTCTCTTTTATATATGTTTTATTTTTGTTTTTGGTTTAAGATTGAAGGACTTGCTAATAGGGGTTTTGTTTTTTTGATCTCCCGTTGTTGTGGTGTAGTTTTCTTTAAGGAGTGCCCAACTGCCCACATCCTGATGAAAAGCAAAGGTCTTAATTAATCCTCTTTTACGTTGTTGATTGCCTGGAATGGATTGTCCCCTTTCACGTCTTCAAAAAATTAGTAGAAGAGGTATAATTTCTTCTTTAATGTGAATGTCACCTGCATTTGAAATGTACTCAGTTACAATGTAAATTATATGTTGATATTTTAGGCGTTGGGTTCTTAATCCTTGAATATTCATACTACTTAAAATACAATGACCTTTTGCAGTATGATATGGAGCTAGTTTTTGTGAAGAACTCACGTGAATTTGTGCACGAGTATATGAAAAAACCAGAATATGTGGAGCTAATGCGAAGGCTTGGTGCATTAGGTGATGGTAACCAAGATCAGAGTAAGTTCTTTTGCTTCAATTATGTGGCCCTTTACTTTCTCTTTGCATACAAACAGTTGATTAATTGGGACCCAATTTAATGATGGTAGTAAAAAAACAAAATTCAGTATCAGTTGATTATGTATGGTTTTGTCATTCACTTAATGACATGTGTCGTGATCATGAGTTTTAGTATTGATACATTTTTCATTCTTGCTTTGTAATATTTAGGCACACTATCACAAGATGAATGGGAAGTAACTTATTTGTATTTGCCATTTTCCTGTCGCGGTTACCATTATTATAGTCCCTCTGTTTCCATTTTTGTGTGTTAAGGAATATATCTGTGTTATTTTCAGCGAGACCAACCTGAACGGACACAAAGTAAATGGTAGAAGAGACAAAGGGAAGATGAACATATCAAAAGAGGACATCATGTACATTAGTAGTCATTAATGGAACACCAAATATGCCTCAGAGATCCATTTTTATAGCAGAAAGGAACAATGGTTTTGCAGAATGGAGAAACCTGCTTACCCAAATGGGAGAAGGAAGAGCTCAATTGCCCACATGCTCAATTGAAGGATGAACTGAGCGATGGCTCTTTTTTTATATTAAAATATACTCTTTGGGCACAATTTTTTAGTTGTGCTATGTGAATGTCACGTCAAGTACAACTAGTGTTGCAGATGGGTTGTCTCATTGTCAGAGTGGAGGCACAAATATATGTGCCTACACGTTTGGCACATAATCCTCAATTCGCCCTCTATTTACAAAGGAAACGCCAATTGCGGAAACATACAAATTAATTGTGGCTGCATCGTGCCCAATGTCATAGGAGCAGGATTATTTGTGCCCTCTTATATTATAGAGACACAAATAATGCACTGTGTCCTGTGAAGATTTTTCTAGTAGTGCGTTACTCAATTTAAAAAAAAAAATTCACAAACTTTCTTCCTAATTAATTTACTGTCAAATTTTTTTTAAATTTTTTTATTTTTAAATGTGCCCACATCACCAACCAACCTCTCTAGAGGGGGGAGGGGGAGGTTGAGGTGGCTAGGTTTAACTCGATTTGTGTTGTTAGAATTGGATGCAAGATCCGTTGTGTCTAGTTTTAACAAGGTGAGATTAGATTTAATTAGTTTCTGATGGTCACTTATTGGATGAAGCGAAGGAACTTTGGCGATTTTTTTGAATTCTTCGTGTAAGTTTGTGTCTCGGTCTTGTAATTACTCATTCATTCACTTGCATGTCATGCTTTACATTGCATGTGCATCTGTCCAAAATTTGGGGTCTTCAGTCTCATCTTGGTTAGAAGCACAAGTGCTGTTGGATTGGCCTTCTTCTTAGTTTATTAATGCATTGCTTCTTATTCGATCTGAAAAAAACCACCTTAGGGGGGGTTTGATTTGGATGTTTTTTGTTTTGTTTTTTTTAATGATAATTGAGGGAAAAATGAAATATTGAAGAATTTTTTCTTGACGGGTAGGGAAGCAAGTTAGGGTGCGTATATTTAGAAGCTCCCAATGCCCAAATGAGTCTACATAGTTTTAATAGTATTCCTCTCCTTCATATTTTCGAGAGAGAAACTTCCCGGTCTACAACAGAACAATGGCTGATTTGTTATCACAGCCCAATAATATGATGGCATCTATATTTTATATTTCATCACATAATAATTTTTCTAATTTCAAGATAAAAACTATCTTTTAGAATGCCAAATTAGCCCTTATTCTTATTATAGGTAAGTTTTTTTTTCTACTTTTAAATACCGTATTTTATTATATAAGGATCAAAATAATTATGTATCATATCTCCTTTTTTTTTGGGCAATGCATCATATCAACTAACAAGCAATTGTTAACAATTTTTTTTTTCATTTTTCTTTTTATTCGGGAATATATGAAAGAAAGCATAGCTTTTATAATTATTACTCTATAGCAGACGACACCATAACAATAACAAGTAGAAAATATCAAAACTGGAAAGGAATAACGAACAGACCAAAAGAAACACCTAAACATCAACGCCCGACATGATCAAACATTATTCAAAAATTAACTACTGGAGTACGTGATGGAGTCGATCTGGAGATATATTCTGTAATTAAGCCAACTTGGTGGAATTGGGCAGAGGAGCCGGAGCTGGTGGAGCAGAAGTAGTGGTGGTTGCAGCGGCGGCGGCGGCATCACAGTAGCCACGTAAAATGTTACCCTCCTCGGCCGTGAAGCCGAGGGAAGTAAGCATTGCAGGCCAGCAGTTACGTGTGATAATACCAATGGCTTTGCAGCAGTCAGGCCCAATATCAGCCTGGCCGTTGAGGAAAAATGCAATAATTTCATTTGAGCAAGATTTCAGCTCCATCAGCGCATTCCAACAATCCACTAGTGGGCCTTCGCCGCCACTGCCACCGCCGCCTCCGCCGCCTCCGCTTGTTTTGACCCTTGCAGTGATCGGAATGAGCTCTCTTGTGGCAGTTGCATGGTTTGCTATGATGAGGCAGGTGAGTGTGATCGCCAGGATGTTAGCCACATTTTTGGAAGCCATGGTTACTTGTTGTGTTGTGTTGGGTTTTGTAATGCGAGTGTTTGTGTGAATTTAGAGGCTGAGTGAAGAATATAGTTGATGATGAGTAATAGGGGTTTGGGAAATTATTTTATAGTGAAGGTGAGGGCCGTTAGGGAGAGGAGAGGACTGCTAGAACTTAATTAAGGTGTTAAGTGGTTTTATGATTAATTATGTGGTTTAATTGTGTTTAATCAAAACGGTTAAGTGGTTAACGGAAGCTAGCTGATGCCTGATGGCTTTCCAGGACAGTTACTGATTGGGAAGCCTTAAGGTCAATATATTGCTGAGACAGAGAGGCGACTAATCGATACCCATTTGCAATGGGATTGATAGTCTACCAAATCGATCAATAGGTAATTCTATACATTTCATTGAATTTAATTGTTTAAAGAAAATGAAGTTTAATTATTAATTACCGCTCAAGCATTCAGGTTAAGCATGTGCATTGTGAAAGAAAAATTGTTGCAAATAATTCATAAAATTCAGTCATATATAATTTGGAGCTGGATTGTGCTAGATTCTATTCTCCCCTGTCCGTTGGGCCTTTCTTGATGATTTGGTGGACATTTCTAGGCCCTGTGGGATCTCTGTTCATCCTCTCCTTATTAGTTTGCTTTTTGGGCTTTAGAGTCCCCTAATTTTACCAAAATAATAACAACTGTATTGCATTACAAAATGACTACAAAGACAAAAATCTAAACAAGAAAATATTATGAAAATATGGATTGAATATCACATCGACAAAAAGTATATGACTACTTTTTCGCTTTGGGTACCAACGGAGAAAACTTTTTAAATTAGGCCATAAATAAGATTTTGTTCCCGTCAATCAATCAACTGTATGTTTTACCTATCAATCAGTAAATTATGGATCATTCAGTAGTATTTTGGTATAATAGTGTAATTATCCCACTGCATGAAGTTCCTAAGAAGTTTAGAGTTCATAAAATTAGTTTACGACATCAAACTAATTAGGCTTGAGTGCAAAAGTCCTATAATGTAGATCGACACGAAACATTAATCTAAACACAGAAAAAAAAAAAAAAAAAGAGACAATTGAAATAAGCAGTTTAACTGTGTAAAAAAATTTTGATCGTCATGTATCAGAATTGAGTTTGGAGATTAAAACATTTTGATTGTTTGGGGCCGGGGAACGGTGTAATTTGACTTGGAGCTTAAAGTAAAGTAACTTAAAGTCAATAAAATTTAAAATAATTATATTAAATTTCAAATATTAAAAAAAAACAAGGAGTTTGACCATGTCACTGGCCTTAGATAGAAGTTACGAGAAGGTGTTTGACCATGTCGCTGACCATGCCGTTGAAGAAACTTCTAGTGGTTGAGTGTGCAGTTTCCCTAGAGATGGTCTACTTCATGTGCCAACGTGAGAGCCCAAGCCATCATTTGTTCTCAATTCCTATTTGTCAAATGGAATAAGAAATTATTATGTGTATTTGATGTACTGTTACATCGGTATAACATATAATTAATTTATATCTTATAATATATGTGAATGTTATTAAAACTATACTTTACAAAATCTTACACGTATAAATTCGTCGTCTACCTATATTATAACACGTAAATTAATTCTACCTTAGTATAGGTTATAAATATATAATAATTTTTCGCCATGAACTAGTTGGTGCCCTACAAAAGGAAATTTTTTTGAGAATATGGCTAGTTTTCTGCATGTGGTATACGTATATCACACTCACCATTTTGCTTTATGGGCATTGAGTCACCAAATTTAACAAAAAATATAATGTTTCAGTAACAAACTAACAACCATATTCCATTACAAAATTACGGAAAAGAACCCTACTCTCTAATTAATAACATATTTCTTTTACAATTCAAATATTTTATTTTTTTATTTTTAAAAGAGTTTGAAAACTTGGCCAACCTCATGCAAGAGTTGCAACTTGCAACAACTTCCTTCTCACACAAATGTAGTTGGCACCTGCCTAAATAAGTTCATGGGAGGTACGTCGCGAAGTGGTCGATCTCCATCGTGGAGGCCAGTCATCATGCTGGTCTCCTCCACTATATCTTTCTTTTTCAAAGTTTTTCCTTGCTTTTTTTTAGTATCTAAATTTGGCTCTTGTCATAATTAGGTCCTTTTATTCTAATTTCATATCCAAACTTTTATTTTGCCCAAATTTAATGTATAATGTAATTCTGTCAAATAATACTAATATATAGTGTCAAAACAAGTACATTTTAGTCAATCCATGTAATAATTTGATGAATTGAGTAGATATGATAATAATTTGTAAATTTCATATTCTTAATTTTATGGGTAGGTATCATATTTTTTCTCAAAAAAACAAAAAAAGTAGATATCATATTTTGAAAATTTTAATATTGGTCCTGTCGTTAATTGAGTGTACTAACTACTAATCAAATCTAAGGATGCATATAGAATTTTGGCCAAAAAAACAAAAAGGATGCATATAGAATTTACCCAACCCACTAATCCACTATGTGCCTAAGCGATACGGGCATCCGGCCCGATCCATTTGTTTTGGGCCCAGCCCAAATTATTTTTCCGTCACCAGAAAATTCCCAGTTCGTACTTGGCAGGAACACAGCGATTGGCGCCCTAAACAAGCAGCGAAGAGGTTACCAAAGAGAAGGAGATTCAGATGAGCGTCTCCGATCTGCCAAAGAAGGAAGCGAACGTGCTGAATGGGCACGAGGGCGCAGTATTAGCAGCGAGGTTCAACAGCGACGGCAATTACTGCCTCAGCTGCGGCAAAGACCGAACCATCAGACTCTGGAACCCCCACCGTGGCATCCACATCAAGACCTACAAGTCCCATGGCCGCGAAGTCTGCGATGTTCACGTCACCTCGTAACTACCCATCTCCGTTTTTGAATTTTTGGGTTGAATTTTTCACTTCCCAGTTGCCCAATTCATTGATTGATACTGAATTTTTCACCACTCAATTGCCCAATTCATTGATTTATACTGAATTTTTCACCACCCAATTGCCCAATTCATTGATTAATAGTGAGTTTTTCACTACCCAATTGACCGTTTCATTGATTAATAGTTTTCCTTTTGGGTTTGTAGGGACAACTCCAAATTGTGTTCAGGTGGTGGTGACAGACAAATCTTCTACTGGGATGTGGCGACAGGTCGGGTCATTCGAAAGTTTCGGGGCCACGATGGGGGGGTGCATGCTGTGAAGTTCAATGAGTATGCGTCTGTTGTAGTCTCAGCTGGTTATGATCAATCTCTGCGTGCTTGGGACTGCAGGTCTCACAGCACTGAGCCAATTCAGGTTAGGATTGTAATTGCTATTTTAATTTATTTTCTTTTTCTTAATTTGTTTAGTTGTTTGTAATTGCTTGTTTTTTTATTTTTGTGGTAATTTGCAGATAATTGACACATTTACGGATAGTGTAATGTCTGTTTGCTTAACAAAGACTGAAATTATTGGTGGAAGTGTCGATGGAACTGTTCGGACATTTGACATTCGTATGGGGAGGTGTGTTGCAATGTTGTGAAAACACACATTTTTATTTAAACTATATCGCATAGTTTCTTTGTAAAAGAGAATGTTAAACGACCTCTTTGTATGCTAAACTTATATGCTCTAAATTTTAATTAGATAATTTTTGTGAGATGATGGTGATGTTGTTTAATGATGTGTTACATAGAGAACAATCCGATGACTTTGGACAACCTGTCAACTGTATCTCAATGTCAAATGATGGTAATTGCATATTAGCCAGTTGCTTAGATTCGACTTTACGGCTTCTTGACAGGTAAATACTTTCGATATCACTTACTTTAGGCATATATCTAGCTTAATTTGTAACCCTTTTTCACTAATTATTTCTTGTGAATCTTGTGATAGGTCTTCTGGTGAATTACTTCAAGAATACAGAGGACATACTTGTAAGGTTAGTATGCAGATGTGTTATTCTGGCTTCTGGCACTCTGTCATGGTTCCTTCGCTTTTGTATAATTCAGATATACATTCTAGCTTTTTTTTGGCTGGAAGTTCTTTTGATTTATTGGTTTCTTATGTGTTCAATATTTTAGATGTGACATTGCATAATGCGCACCTTTTTATACTTCTCATGGCATTCTGTAGTGATCTCGCAATATTTGACATAGGGTACTTGTAATATTTTGACTTTCTTTGTTCATGAGTTCTTATCATTTCCATCGGTTGTTTCTATATCAGTCTTACAAATTGGACTGCTGCCTTACCAACACTGATGCCCATGTTATTGGTGGATCTGAGGATGGTTTCATTTTCTTCTGGGATCTGGTAGATGCATCTGTGGCGTCAAGTTTCCGAGCTCATGCATCAGTGGTAAAGCCTGTTTTTCCTTTATATGCATTATGGTGTTTCTTTCAAAATGATGCTAAATGCTCTTAATGTCCCTGCTACTTATACAGACTAATTCTTTTATGAAGCTTTTTACTTCCACAAATCTATTAATCTTTTGTGGGGGTAATTGGATAAGCTTGTCAACAAATTCAAGAATAAGAAGTGCTCTTTCATTATATTGCTTTAGTTCTTATGCTTTTTCTGCTTTTTTAAGGCTTCTTTCTTTATGATGCTTTATGAATTGTTCTTTTCATTATTCTTTTATTGTTTTGCTGTCATTGTGTTATTTAAGCCTTTTCTTTTGCTATATTGCCAAGTGATACATATATATGTAAAAAAAATAAAAAAAATTGTTCTGTTGCATTTTCATAATAGACTATTGATGGATAGTAGTCCTCCCTCTTGAAAATCCTCCCCTCCCATGAAATTAACCAGACCCTCTTTTTAGTGGAGAGGCGCCTTGACTGTGAAGTGGCTGTGTGGAGGTCTTAAATTATAAACAAACTACTCCATGTTGTCTTCATAACCAAATGTTATTGCATAAATATTCAATAATTAGATGATCATCAGGCAGTTCCAACATGCTACTGGAAATAGCAATCATGGGCAATAGTTCTTCGGGGGGCTACACCCAAAATTATTACTGTCACTGGCTTCTTATAGTAAATTCCACGATAACCTGAATCTTAATTGGGCCTACTTCTGGTAATAGTATGATTATAATTCTTATCTATTTGCTTTTCAGGTGAAATGGTGCAAAAGTCGAAAAATCAATTAGACTGTGTCAAAAAATATGAAAGTCCAGGGAATACTTGGACTAAAGTTTTGACGTGAAACAGATCCATTGTAAAATATTAGTAGTTTACCTGTCTGAAAACTTTCCTGTCCTTTCTTAGTTCTTACGTATGAATTGTTATGTGCTCTCACCTTCTGTTCTGGTTCGAGTACCATTGTTGAAATATTTCAGTTTGCAAAGATGTTCAAGTATAGATTTTCACTTGATGACTGCTTTTTGATTAATATGTGAACCAAAATGCTTGTAGAAAGTTCCTTGCTCTAAAAGCTTGTGAAATTTTCTTTTTTCAGGTAACAAGTGTCAGCTATCACCCAAAGGACAACTGCATGATAAGTTCTTCTGTTGATGGCACCATCAAGGTGTGGAAGACATGACAACATAATTAAGCGCAATTAAGCAACTCAACCCGTGCTGCAATGTGGATTAGCTATCTTGCCCTGCTCATATTTTCCAGTGAGTGTTCTACTATTCGAAGGACTAACTGCATTTTCAAGCACCTTGTACTGAAATACATTCTGATTATAGAATTGAATCTGTCAGGTTGTTTAAGTGTTTTCCTTGTTTGTATCGAGTACTCTAATTGATGTATTTTCGTTAACATGAATTTCAAGCATACTGGGATATAGGAATTGAAACAAACTCATTCTCTCTATGGGAATTTCCCTTGTTTTTTAGTCTACCAAGTAGGAAATGGTGCTCCTGGGGTAGTCAAAGACTCAAACTACAGATTGGATCTTATTTTGCGCATTATACCTCTAATCAATTACAAAGGCAGTTTGGTGATCCATGACATTCAATGCAGAACACGTGTTGAGGCATAGTGGCAAAATTCTTTAGTTGTGGATAATTTTCAGTGCACATTGATAAAACGAATATGACTATATCCATGAGTTCCAGTGATTACTAAAATCCTCAGTTCAAATAATCATCAACATGTTCACACGCTAAAAAAAAAAAATTAAGCGAGACATTTTTAAGTGTTTGTGTTGAGCATTTGAGCTTTCTAGTGTTCAAATGCTCAGCTCGCATGTAACCGGCAGTTCGTTACAATCCATAACTATATAAAAAAATAAATAAGAAGTTATTTACATGGTTTTTCTTTTAAATGTTACTTGTAGAATGTTGATATATTAATATAAGAAAGTAATACTAATACACATAGGTCCAAATAAAAAAATTTAAAAAATTCCAAAAAAAAAAATTGTTATTGTTAGGGAGTAACATAATATTGTTGCTGATTGACAGTATATTTATAATATGAGCAAATTACACATTATAAGGTGTGCAGTGGACTTTTGGATAATTGCCAATATGAAAATTTTGAATAAAATTTACATAAACGAAATATCAAAGAAAAAAAAAAGTAATGATAAATATTGCCAAATATTCAATAAATTCGGATTGCCTTGTTGATATTTTATTAATACCTTGATTTTGGTTTTCATTTTTGTTTAGTTCTTTATTTCATAAAGAGAGAATTGTTTGGAAATACTGGCTTGAACTTTCTTCCTAAGTATCCCAAGCAATTTTGAATTGCAAGCAAAGACAAAAGGAAGTGTCGAAAGCAAAAGTGTCACTTGTGAGAGAAAAAGTGTCTGGCCCCCAAGAAATGTGGAATATATGCATGCAAAGCCTTGGCATTGTTCCCTGCTGGCTTCGACAACGTCCCAAAGATCTTTAGCCATCAAGTAGCTAGGTATAACCCGAACAGTCCAATGTAGTTTGTTAAAAATTTGGAGAACAATTGCACTAGGGACCACTGTAGCTGCCATGCTCAACCTGTCAATTTATAATACTAACTAATTATTGATATAGTGGTATTTTACTCACTTTGTTGGAAGAGATTTTAAATTTGATTCTTCATTACCTAAACAAAGAAATAATAAGAGTCAAAAGATAATTCCAATTTTGTAACTGTTACTTAATTAAATGGACATGATTATAAGTAAAAGGGTTAATTACAATTTATCCTCTCAAAGTATTGGCCAGGGTGTCCGCACTTTGCTTCCCTAACTAAATTTTTTGACACTCCACCTTCAAGAATATGTTCCATCAAATACATAATCCCCTTCTGTTAAAAAAAAATACGACTATTAGTTAAGTACACATGACCTTCTCTCTGAACACCTATTGTGTAAAACGAACGAAGAAGACTATTTAAGGTTGGTGTCTTCTACTTGATTAAACATAGTATGAGGGGTAAAAGTGTAAAAAAATTGAGTTTGGGGGGTAAAGTGCCAATTCCCAATAGTTTAGGGGGGAGGGGTAAATTGTAAGTAGTCCTAAGTAAAAAGCTAGTGGCGTGCCATGCATGAAGAATTTAAGAATTTAATAAATTAAGAAAAGAGAAGTGTGATTTTCTCAAAAGACCAACATTTTCTCAAATAAAAAACAGTAATGCTACACTTACCACATTTTTATATCACAATTTTATACCATCTTACATGACATTCATATATTGGATACTACAAATTAAAAAATAAAACCTAAAAAAGAAAAAAGAAATACCCTTCCAGTAAAATAATGACACATCAGATAGGATACAAATATGAAAAAAAAAATATGGGACAACTAGCATTATTGAATAAAAAAATAAATACAAAAATTAGGCGTAGATTCAATTTTGAACTGCGCGCCATTCCAACTAAAATCATATAGTTGTTTAGATTTTTATTCAAATCTAATTTTTTAGGCTGATGTCTAAAATAGAAGCTCAAAAACTTGAGAGTTAAAATGGAAGATATTACTGAATTGATGATTTGTATCCTGGAGTATTTAGACAATCACGTCACATTAATCCACTTTGAGTCTGAGAAAGGAACGCAGTGGGACCCACGAAGAATAAACACAAATGCTTTAGTAAAAGTAAAAGTAAGAAACCTTACTTCTTTTGACTTCTTTTGGTAATTAAAAGAATAAATTAAAGCAGGCCGATATGCAATTTATTATATTATGTCGACAACAATTACCAGCAAAACCACTACAATATAATATATATATATATGTGTTTGTGTGTGCGCGCACACGAACGGAGTGGGTAATATATTATAAATTTACAAGCTGCTGCATGCATGCTTTGTGAAGATATCTCCAATTCAATCTGACTGTGAGTGGTTAATTATACTTGTTTCGTTCAGTATTTCTTTGATTTGTTTGTTTTCAAGTATATATGATAAATTGACAGATTGAGCTAGCTAGCTAGTCTGCTAGTTTTTCCTGTTTTTTACGTTGTCTTTGTTTGTTTGCAGCTAGCTAGCTAGTCTGCTAGCATGGCCGCTGCTACAATGGTCGCTAGTGCAATTGTTGGTCAAGTCCTGAACCAAGACAACTACGAAGATTGGAGTGTACAGGTCAAAACCTATTTGATGGCTGAAGATCTATGGGACGTTGTGGAAGCCACCAGTGAAGCTCCGAAGCGCGAACATGGTGAAGCTATATTTGTGGCTTGGAGGAAGAAAAATGCCAAGGCTTTGCATGCCATCCAGATTTCTTGCGGGCCTGAAACTTTTTCTTTGATACGTGACAAAACCACTGCCAAAATTGCCTGGGATACTTTGGCTGCAAAATTCAGGCCAGGATTACTAAACAACCAAGGTCTCTCTCTCTCTCTCTCTCTCTCTCTCTCTCTC
The DNA here is from genome assembly GCA_003254865.1 of Dryas drummondii. Lineage (NCBI taxonomy): Eukaryota > Viridiplantae > Streptophyta > Magnoliopsida > Rosales > Rosaceae > Dryas > Dryas drummondii. The sequence goes on from QANW01000720.1 coordinate 254,207, forward strand.
TCTCTCTCTCTGTATATATACATATCAAAATAACGAATATATGAATTAAGTAGGACGAACTCTAAATTATGACTATTAGTTTGGCCTTTATTTTATTTCTGTAGCCATAATTAAAGATCCGTGGCTTAGATCTACAATTTAAGAACAAACTTGATTTTCCCAAAATTTGGTAGGGAAAAAAGTTGCGTGGGACATGAATACAAGGCTGATTACAATTTTTAATTTGACGAAAAAGTTGCTAATTTATTAAACATTTAAGAGTACGTTCACCTATATATATATATATATCTCTTGTTTAGACTTTAAGAATTTACATAGAGCAATGATTGGGTCCTCATGTGTGAGGATCAATTTTATCCTCATGGCCAATCAAATGAGTTCATAATAAAATCCACCATCTCAAATCTTTTTTCTCTCTAACACGGTGGAACTCCTTTGATTGGCCATGATATTAGATTTCTAATTAATCACCCAGATTTGTAGTTTGTAAAAATGGCTGCAAAAATTGTACGTTATCCTTTATGACGGTAATTAATTAAAAGAGTATACAAGAATTATTAATTCCACTTTCAGGAAAGAGTACATCTTTTCACACCTCAACCATTGAGGAGAAACAAGCAGTGGAAGGCTCAAAAGTTCAAGCAGAGGAAGACTCAGAGATAGGAACAGAGGAAGACTTCGAGACGGAAGAACAACACACTGCTGGTATATATTAATTAGTTATATGGGTCACAATCGACATCAATTAAAGATTTAATTTCAATGTATACATATATCCAATTAAATAATCTTTGCATTATTTATTTGTCTTTTAAGTACGTTATTTATATTTAACACTCAATTACTTGGCAGGATATCAAAATACTAGCGTCCATTACTTCAGCGGTGATTAATATTGAAATTATGCAATGAGTTTCTTTCTGCTTCTCTGAATTTGCCAAGGTCACAGTTCTGCCTCTGGTTAAATCTGAACTATCCAACAATTAGTGGGAAGATTTCAAGCCATATCAGCTAGCCTAATTTTAGTTTTTTATTTTTTTATTTTTTTTTGGTTCTAAATTACATTTTTCGTCCCTATAATTTCAATCATTATTTTTAAGAGATAGAAAGAAAAGAAGAAATATATGAGGACACAGAGAGAGGCAACAGAAGGGAGTTAATTAGCATCCTTTTGAAATGAAAAATATTAAAATTAGGCTAGCTGATGGGGCTTCAACTCTAACCATTAATTGAATGCATGGTCGGGATTGTTCAGGCTTGGTAAATGTAGAGGTTTGTCTTTAAGTTATTTAATTATCTTTTACACTCAATTAAACAATAGTATAATAAGAAAAATACACTTGGCAGTACAACCGAATAATGCCAACTATGACTTCCGCGAGTATCAACCTTTCTTCCATGCTGTGAGATGTGGTGATTGGAATTATGCAAGGGAGTTCATTACGCGACATCCTAATGCAATAACAGCAAGATTTCCAGATTCCGGTAGGACAGCTCTTCACATCGCAACAGATGCTGGCCAAGTGCATATTGTACAAAAGTTGGTAGAGTTGATGTCAGAGGAAGACTTGGAAATAAAAGATACGTTTTATGGTAGGACAGCTCTTTGTATTGCTTCCATGATAGGAATCACCAAAATGGGTGAATGCATGGTTACAAAGAACAAGAATTTACCTAGTATTGCTGATATTCACAATAGGCTTCCAGTTGTCTTGGCTTCTACATTGAACAACTGGGATATGGTTCGTTATCTCTACTCTGTCACTCCACTCGAAGATTTAATGCCAGAGAATGGCCTTAATGGTGCTGCACTTTTTTGCCATTCACTTTATTCCAAAACATTCGGTAAAATTTTAAATACTACTATCATTATTCATTAATATTGGAGCTTCAAATTTTTTGCCGCATGTATAATTCTTGTTTTCTCTACTATATATAGATATTGCATGGGATCTACTTCGGCGGTGCCCACCTTTGATCAATTCTAAAGAACACAATGGGGTATACCCATTATTAGCATTGAGTCAAGTGTCTTTTGCATTCCCAAGTCGAACGCCGCTCAAATTCTGGCAACGATGGATCTATAAATGTTGGTATCGCATTCTCTTTATTTTCCTATTAAAATTAAGTTGATATGAGTTTTTAGCAACTGAGGGCTCGCCCTACATGTAGGGTTGTCCTTGGTTTGGTTTTTATCAAACCGACCAATTACATATCGAAATTTTTTGGTTTAGTAAATTGATTTTCACAATTTGAAAATTGAAAATCTGAAACTGACAAAAGTTGGTAAACTGATCGATTACCAAAAAAAACCGAATTGATTATTATTAGAAAATTGAAATATTTACCAAAAAAATTGAAATAATTACCGAAATTTAATTATATATATTTATATAATACTATATATTATGTTAATTAGTAACATAAATACATATAAACTAAATATAAAAAAATATAAATATATATAATGTTATTATATTAATATTATTAAAAGTGTGGGTTGAGATATATAGTCATTCTGTAATAAAGTAAAGGTTATCATTTTAGGAAAATAAAAACCTTATTGTTAGGTAAGTAATGCATATATATATAAAATTTTATTCATGTGCGGATGTCCGCACATGATCGAGCTCGTATATATATATAATATATCATACATAGTATTCATATTTGTCGGTACACATACATACTAAATAAATATGATAGATACTAATATATATTATTAAACTACTTGTACTATTATAGATTCTTTGTAATACTAATATTAATATTATTTCTATTAATACTAGTACTGTACTAAACTACCAATACTACTTGTTTAAATATATATATCTAACTAATATTATATGTTATGCATCAAATTGAATTAAATTTCAATTTATATTGATATATAATTAGTATTATTATAATGAAACCGAAAATGAATCGAAGATATACTGAAAATAAATAGAAAAGTATTAGATATCAAAATTATCGAAATCGAAGTTGACAAAAAATTTGGGAATCGGAAAATACCGAAACTGAAAAATACCGAAAAAAAAAATTACCAAACTGAAAAAGTACCGAATTTTTTTGGTTTTGGTAAGACTCATTACCTAACCGAAGAGACCGATGGGCAGCCCTACCTGTATGGCACCTCCTTCATTTTATGTTGAGAAAGCCATAGTGCTCCCGCTACCTGCAACAAAGGGAGATGATCCATCGTAAGGGTGTCATGATGCCTCCTGGCCAGAGGAACCTCATGGTTTGCATGCAATGTCAATGTCCATAGTGTTGGGCCACCACGATTGAACTTTTTTGGCAAAAAAAAAAAAAAGATTATGTTGCTTGTTTTTTGTTTTTTTCCAAAGATTTTGTTGCTTTTGTTAGAGAAAAATGATTTAATAAAATAAAAGAATAATGAGGGGTAAAATAATAGTTTCCCTTTATTTTTATTTGAGGGCTGCTATTTGCACACATTTTTTTTTCTTTTTGCAC